>JACJUY010004234.1:33619-66271 GCA_014220935.1 Platorchestia sp. MABIK | reverse complement strand
TCACAAGTAAATCCAGGCTCTCAATATCTATCATCTTCTTGCGACCACAAGTATTGCGCCGGCAAAAACAGATTATCGTTGTTGGTAGGACCTAACAATGAAATAAGCGGTGGTACGCTTCGCTCCCAGTTCTTGAACAGTAATACATGTCACACGTGAACCGGCCACGTCAGAGTTGTTCTGGAAAAGTCCATTACTTCCCGGGCAGTGCATCATCCACTGACCGGGAAGTAATGGAAACTAGCCCCATATTATTGTCGGGTGGCATTCACAATCCCGAATGTCAAAATCCGGAATATCTAAATCCCGAAAATCAAAATCTCGAATGTCCTATTCCGTTAAAAATCTTATACCAAATTTAAATTCGAGCTGTCATGGACAATTTTCATCAATTATTTTAAATTCTTCACTACACCAATTCGTAACACACACAACCAATTCGTAACAAACACCACCAATTCGGGTCGACGCTTCCACTGCCAAATATATTCGGGAATTAGATATTCGGGATTTTGACTTTCAGGATTTTTACATTTGAGATTTTGAGGTGGACACATTATTTTCAATTTTTATTGAATGAGGAAGTGCGGGAAAATGTTTCTCTGGTCAATTGGAGTTTAAAGATGTTGTTACAACTTACGACTTTTCGTTACTATTTTTTGCATCTGTTACATTATTTTGAACCTGTGATAGTGGCTATATGAAGAATTGTTACAAGATTTGATTATTTGTTAGAGAAAATGAACGTCTGTTGCAACATTCTGAGAATGTTATACAATTTGCAGCAACGTTACATTTATTTGTCTCTGTCACTACATTTTGCATCTGTTGTTAATTTTACAGCATCGTCACTGGATTTGAACTGGATGTTGTAATATTTTGATCCGCTGTTTTTAGTTCTTATTCGGTGTTATTTGATGGTGCAAACTGTTGCTATATTGTTTTGACGTGTGGTTATAAAACGAGAAAAGGTGTATCGACCGCCATAACTTTTAAATGTAAATACGGAACATGTGTGAAAAAAGACACGAATGAAAACCATGTAAAATCTTTATTTCTCTAAGAAATACAACGAAATAAATTTAAAAATTAAACGTTTTCTGCATTTATGGGTCGTCAAGCAGTTATGAAAATGGAGGCAACTGAAGAATTCATATCCGGCAACGTTATAAGAAAATCAAAAAGAGAATGCTAAAAAATAACCAAATCGGAAAATGAATGAGAAGAAAAGCAAGCAAAACCGATAAAACGTTAGTTAAGTTCCAGACAACTATGTCAATGGTCAGCTAGGATGAACAGAGTTGATGGTTAAAACTGTTATGTTTCGCGTATAAAAGATAATTCTAAACTTCATAGATCAGACTTAAATCAAGTTATAAAGAAATTATTAAACTTTTTAGGTATGCTCGTCAGCGTGGTCTCTCGCTGCTGCTTGGGGATGAATAATATACAATAAATTTTTGGTAGAGTTACCCCAACCGTTCAGTATTCCTGGAACCAAAAGTTATTTCGGAATGTCATTCCCTCATACTGAGATTTACAATATGTACAACTGAAATTATATATCAGTGAGGCTTCCAATGACAGACGAAGATGATTCTACAACCGAAATCGAATAAAAATTCTGTCCTTGTTAACAATTTGTTAAAGGTTAAAATTCATGGAAAAAATGGTCAGGTTATGCTTCTATCATCTTCCATATCCTCTAATCTAGGGTAATAATATGGTGACAAGAAGGCACGTTATGTGTCAACACAAATTTTATTTTACACAAGTCGAAAATAGTTTCTTTGACTAAAACTTCCAAAGCAGTGGTTAATGAAAACACAGAAAATTAAATTGTCAAAAAAAAATGATGTTAGGATTGAAAACGTCTCTCGTAACAATTTATAGTAACTACGTGCGATGTAGGCCCAATTGAGTTGAGGTGTCACCAAATTAAGATTTAAATGTGCTCTAAAATTATATAACTTGCAGGAAAACCAGAGGAAATTTCCTTGCGAAGTACTGAACACACAATGATTTTGGAATCACTACATTTTCTTAGATAAAAAAACAAACAAACAAACATCGGCCTCTTAGGATGCTTTATTTCCAATCAAGCCTGATACATATGATCTTGAGCATTGGTTTTTCAAATGCCTTATAACTAACACGATATATAGGACACCATGACGGTTTCCCCCGTAAAGCCGGTACCCATTTCCGACACCTGGGTTGAGTGGGGTATTGTGCTTGAGCTTTCCCTTATACCCAACGGGGAAAATTGCCGCGCCAGCGCCGGGATACGAACCCTCGACTCCCACATGCAAGGTCGATCCCTTAACCACTGTGCCACTGCGAGCAGATAACGAAGACCAGGAGTCTTTGGTCTTTCGGGGACTTTAAAACTCTATTTAAAAAATTACAAGAACTTTGAAAAAAAAGCTGGTAGCGTAGTCTGACGACAGATAACCTTTTCCGGTTATACTGCTACGACTATGTAAAAGTTCTTCTGTCGACTAGCCTACACAAAGTGTTGAATTATCTGACCAAAATTCTCAAGCTTGATCATTTTACGAACAAAATTTGATCACACGGTATCGGAAGGTTGTCAAATGGTGTGGGCCGGAATATTGTTTAAAACAAGCCTAAACTTGAATATTTTGGCTAAAAAAAACACATAGATACCTATCGAAAGATAAACTTTTTCCGACGAATGTACTGCCAATCCCACATGAAATGTTTGTTGTTTGTATACGAACTCGTGTAAATCCCACTTACATGGCGTAACTTTGTTTTCTCGTACATCATTGTAAGAAGAAACAGTGCCTATACACAAGAATTTGCACTTCGGAATTTTTTGTGTATTTCAAAGACTTCGAGTTCTGGGTTGGGATACAGATTACTCAAGATTCAGCTAGCATTTATTAAACAGACTAGCGAAACACACTGGACAAAAGTTACCGATATCGTAAAAAAAAAAATAATAATCATCTATCCCATTAGGGAAATGAGCTCTCACCATCAGCTATTATTTGAAGACCTCGAAAAAGGAGCCAAGCATCTATTTCCACCGTTTAGAATTATTTGGAATGGAAGGGAATATCTCCTTTAAAAACAAGAGCGATCTTTACAAGCAATTTTTGTCACCACTTTTCTCAAACAGAAGCCAATTCATAAATAACTGGACAAACTCCTGTATCGCGGAATCCTGTATCGCGGAATTCAGTGGGTGTAAAATAATACAAGTCATTGGTTAAATCGCCTATTCTACATTTCTAGACCACGTACAATCACAAAAATTGGACGATGTGTAAACAATAGCATGAAAAAGGTTAATAATATTTCTAAAACCTACAAAAATTTTAAAGAAAAATGTATAGGAACAAGCATTATAAACACGAGAACAAAAATCTACAACACATTTCGAGATATACATACATTAATACTTCGTTGTATAGCCGTTGTAATTATTAATTATGACTTCGAGACGTTTAAAGTAGTTCACCACCAGCCATTTGCAAGTTTCGGATGAAATCTTATTCCATTTTTCAGCGCAAATTTCTTTGAGTTCAGTGATGTAACTGGGACCTCTCTTCTTAATCTACAATTTTAATTCCCTTCAGAAGTTTTCGATCGGATTTATGTCCTTCGATTGACTTGACCATTCTACAATGCTCATCTTCTTCATCCTCAACCATTCCTTGGTTTCGTATGCAGTATGGTTTGGATCGTTGTCTTGTTGAAAGGTCCATCCACGTTTCAATTTTAACAAACAAGCTGAAGTTAGTAGTTGCTCTTCCAATATTTGACGATATTTCCTATCATTCATGTTTCCTTCAATGATGTGCAATTTACTTACCCCTGATGAGCTGACATCCCAACACATGATTGAGTCACCTCCAAACCTAATAGTGGGTATGGTGCACTTTGGTTTATACTCTTCGTTATGTAGCTTCCAAGCATGGTTTTTGCTGTTCCTCCAAAATAGGTCGATTTTGGTTTCATCTCACCACAGTACTGAGTTCCAAAACTCTGCTGGCTTGTTCATATGGTCGTTGGCATACTTCAACCTGACCTTGAGATGACGTTTTTGGGGAAGAGGTGTCCTACGAAGGGTGCAGAAGGAAAGATCTTGACGATGTAGTGCCTTGCTGATCGTGTGTTTTCCGGCTTTCATCCTAGATGCCTTGAGATCATTCTTCAATTTTTCATCAGCAGGAAATTTGAGGCCTCTACACTACTGTTTGGACCATTTTTTGAACAGAACGGTCGTTTATCTTTCGTGGACAGCCAATTCAGGGCTTGCTAAGAGTCGTATTCCTGCATTTCCACTCACGTATTATGGCTCCAACCGAGGCTATTGGAACACACAGTTTTGCACGTATCATCCGATGTCCTAAACCTTCATAATGGAACTCCACAATAAGTTTGCGAAGGTCTTGGCCATGTTCTTATTCTTTCCCATGCTTACGGCCTTTCAGGACAGGAGCTTCAGTATTAATGACACGTAATTGGAGATGAATGCTGGCAAAAGTTCGGTTGCCTAATAGTAGAATGTACTATAAAATTTTGGAATAATCCTACAATAATTGTAATATATAATGTCGAAAAAAAGCGGAAATTGTAAACTTTTGTTCACGTATTTATTATTTATATTCTCATTTGTATCATGCATGTATTCTTCTTTGCTATTTCAGTTCAAAGTTCTCACCTAATATACAGGGTGATTCGAAAAGAATGAACCTATTTCATGATTAAATATTTTATGAAGGAAAAATAGCAAAAAAAAAACTTATAATACAAGTTTTCCACTAACAGTCAAGTTTTATTCCACATGTAACAAGTGCTCAATATGGCCCCCTTTGCAGCACGAACAACTTCAACACGACAATGGGTCATGAAATTGTGTCATTGTTCTTGAATCACCCTGCATAAACACTTGAACAAAACCATTTGCATATCAGAAAATTATATTCAAAGCTGTATAAATTCACGAGTCAAGATGAAATGACAAGACTGTGTGCATGAGATAGGTCGATTTTTTACAAATTTCGCCATTCGAATGAGAGAAAAAATATCGTTGCTAAGATCATGGTAAACGAACGTTTCCGATAAGAACAAAAAATCTAGCGGAAGTATTTAGGAATACTTTTGGAATACTAATGGAATACTAATGGAATACTTTTAGAATACTAATTCGGTTGCAAGGAACTTTGAAAAACAAAATTACTGCTATAGGATTTCCTAGTTTTTAAAACATTTCCAACAAATAGACAGCAGCTAAACAAAATACACAAAAAATCATTACAAACATGAAAGCTATAGGGGGTCAACCCAGCGATTTTGAAATGTTAATCCGATTGGAATGAAATTTGGCCGGTATATGTATGTTTGAAAAAAAAAACATATTTTACTCATGTAACTTTTTCGATTTAGGCCTTAGTTGTTGAAAAAATTGAAAATATAAGTTTTTAGTTATTTTTAGTTTAGTTATTTCAAAAGAAATGAAGTCAATGAGTTTTTATGCTAAAATAAATTCGAAGACAGTTTTGAAATTCTCGTAACATTGCAAACAAACTGACATTCATGAATTTTCAACTTAAAACTTTTCGTTTTCTGTTTATATGCGATATTTGATCACTAATTAAAATATACAAATTTTTCATTTTGAACTATGATAAAAAAAATTAAATGTACAAATTGGGAAATCGAAAAATGTCAGTTTGTTAGAAATTTTCCAAGGATTCTAAAACTGTCTTTTTTTCCTAGCATTAAAACTCACCGACTTCTATTCTTTTGAATGCTGAAAATTATGGGTTTTTTCAGTGTGAGCCAAAAACAAAATGTTTTGTTGAATTGTAATATAATGGACAATTTTTGTACTTGAATGCTGTTTTCATGTTGTTTATAATCGCTATGCATAATTTCATATTTACACTGTGAATTGTAATTTAGCGTCCGTAGCGCCATAAAATTTTACGGCACAATAATCCATCACCTAAGGATCCTTTTTCAACAAAAATGAAAAAAAGGGCCCATAGGGCCGACACTGGCCTGGGTTGACTCCCTTTACCACCTTGTCTTGTGTTTGAACTAATTAGAGCTTTACAGGTGGGCCCATGCAACCTACGTCAGAAGGGAAGGTATGTACATATCTCCTCGCTGAGTAATATCTAAACTTTGCTTTGTTACTTGCGTACTTTTTCAGTTGGTTTATCAATTGTAAATGGATCCTTAATAGTAGAGATCGGAAAACTTAGAGGCTCAACCAGAAGTTTTGAAGATTTTTGCTTCAAACATCGACCTTATTGAAGCAAGATTCCCTATTGACGGGTTACGTGGTTTGGACATGCTACAGCTCGGAAGGAAGACAACACCTCTGTGCCGGGCTGACCTACCGAATACTTGAAGTGCAGGGCTGCAAGCCTGAGACTGCTCGAAGACATCGCATGTAAATGCCTTGATGCACTACAGAGGTGTGTTGTATCGTATCACGAATCTCTCTTCCTTTCAGAAATCTCCCACAGAGCTGGTGCCCTGTGGAGACCATGTCTTGTCGGCTTACCAGAGTTATACGAAATTTCTTACATTCATTGAAAAACGCAAAATCAATTGAACATGATGGTCTCAGCCATAAATATATCAAAAACAGCTTCCCAGTCACAGCACCGTTTATTCGTTTGATAATTAATTCATCAACAGCAACTAATAAGTTCATAACCAATGGGAACACTCCATAATTAGAGCATGGCATGAAACTGGTGACATAAATACAGCATCAAATTACACGCCCAAATGTTTTTTACCAGTCCTGTCGAAAATAATGGAGAAAGTGATAACCAATCAACTGTTATCTGACTTGGATTAGTCAAATTTTCTTCATTGAAATCAATGTGCCTATGGGAGGTACACTGGCACTCAAGACACTCTGCTTAATTTTACTGAAATATACGCAGTGATATCGATAAAAAAATGTAACACTCTTACTGGTCGATCTTTCCGTAGCAATCGACAGCGTCGAACTTGATCGACTTCTACGGAAAATATTGAACTTAGGAGAGTTAAAAGCTACTTATAAAATCGGTCTGATGGATGGACGGGGAAGAACAAGCTGCNNNATTCATTCAAAACTATGTATGCAGATGATATTCAAATTGTAATGACAAGCTCTGTATCACAAATACCTCAACTCATGGTATGACCAAAATGGTCTCAAACTAAATGCGAGTAAATGCGAGGTATCGCCAAGTCATAATTTGAAAAAAATATTTAAAGAAATGTGAGGTGTAGAATTCCAATATTAACATTTCAAATGGGAGCACGACTTCAATCTGAAGTTTGTGTTCCCCTCAGGAATCAAGTGTTTGACATCAAATTTTTCCTCTTTCAAAATTAACGCATCAAATTCCCCTCTCGATCGATAACGAAATGGAATAACCTTTTTTAGGTTAGATTAAAATGGGGCGAGAATTTATTTGATCAACGTTGAAATGAATGAAGCCATCACAGTTCTTGAATGTATTTTAGCTGTGTCTTAGGTTAGGCTGTAGGGTTGCAGTGAAAGTCAAGAATCACTTTGCTTCATTTCTGCAATTTGTTTGGCAAGAAACTACATTGAAGAAACTACTTGTCTTGAATAATATAAATCATTTGTAATTAAACTGTGTAAATGTTATGAATGCAATAAAAAACGATACGGCTTGATAATAATAACCTTAAATCAACTTCTTAGTTCAGCGCTCATTGCACAAGCTGGCGAGGTCTTCTCAGCGCTTCTCTCCCCATGCGATGAGGCGAGCACGAGGCCAAAACCAGCCCTCACTTAAAAATCAGCGTGCCCTCAATTTGCGGCCGCCTGAGGGGACGACACTTCTCCCTGGCGCCTTAACCGCCACATCTGCTGGAGAGCTCGTAATATCCTCATCAGGCGATCGTAAGTCGCAGTCGCATTAATTCATCGAGCTGTCCCCTGACACACATAATTTTCAGCGCCTACAACTTGGGGTACGAGTCTCAAGCCGGCAGCCTAGCTCTGTTCTTCTTCATTTTATTTTCCTGTTCAGGGTTATGGGTGTGTGCACTATAGAACAGTTACTTTTTCAATCTGATTTCGCATAACGGATCAACGCTAATTCAACTGAAGCGTAAAAGTCTTGCATGTTTACTAGACCTCCTATGAACCTTGACTGTTGATCCAAGTAAAACTAATTTTGGATAGGATTTTCTCGTCAAAATGTGTATTCATTGCGCAGCGTACACATAATATCAAATTTTGCCATGCGGTATTACTACGTGCCCTGAGTGGACGCTTACGATTAATCGACCAAAAAACCCACTGCAATTATCTGAGTTTAATGAACATATAAGGGAACACATTCAGGCAGTGAAGTTTATGCAACGTATACAATGAGGTGAGACAAGTGTTTGGGGGATTTTAACCCCCCAGGGGGATACAATTATTGTATCTATGGGAATTAGCGCTCCCAGGGGGGCAATGTGAGGGCCCGAGCTGAAGGTTAGGTAGGCTTTCTTTTTGTTAAAATAACTTAGGTTTTTGTTTTGTTACGGACCAACTTTTTTTCGGTTCACTGCTGTCCTGTTTTTTCAACACCTACTACTTTCTTCTTTAACTTTGATCTTGTTTCATGAACTTCTTTCTTATCTTACTGTTTCTATGCCCTTTCTGCATGGATTCCGCGTTCCCTTACCTCCATACTAAATGGTGCCTTCTTCCTTCCTCTCTTTGGATCGCCTTTGTTGCGGATAGGGAGGCTTAAACTAACTAATAAACTAAACTAATAAACTTGGGGGATTTTAAATTGATTGAATTGTAGTTCTCGAATAGACTAAACAGTTAATTTGGTGTGGTTAGTTTAAATACACTTTGAAGCACATCATCGAGAATTAAAAATATAATCTTTATATAATCTAATATAAATACAAAATCTGGTGAACTAAACAAAAAAAAACATCATCAACGTTTTTCCAGCTCTCCCCATAGGGAGGTTTTATTATTCCGTAGATATGATGCCGGATGCATGGATATATGCTGCTGTCTTTGTGTCATTCAATGCAACATATATCCATGCGTCCGGTATCATTTCTACGGAATAATAAAACCTCCCTATGTAGAGAGCTGGAGAAACGTTGGTGATGTTCATTTTTTTGTTTAGTTCTCCAGATTTTGTACTATTCAATTTTGTCACTCATGTTTGATCACCCTGTACAATGAGAAGCCTTGAGAACACACGCCCAATATTGCTTGCAGTCGAGTGGACGCTGCATGAAGAATGTCATCTTCAAAAATTTTTCCAAATAAAAGACATAAATCTCGGGATTCTACTGCCATTTTGTTTTCAAAAATCCGTTCATTGTATTAAAAGTTATTAAAGATTTTTTTGGGTCCCGTATTTATAAAACACCCTGTAGATAGAATTCGGAAAATTGTAAAGTTTGATGTATCAGTCAAAAATTGTAATTACCTGTAAAATAATTAGAGAAATTGAATTATCCTTTATGCTATAAATAAAATCTGGTTCGTTAATTTTCTCCTGTCTCATCTTTAAGAAAAGAGCGCAGAACATCATTCTCCGTTTTCGCTTGAAGTAAATCAAGAACGGTGACAAACTGACACCCAAGCAAGCATAGAAAGGGAAGTACGAATTTATCTGCATAAATAAATCAATGAGCATTTAAAATTTTAGGTATACTCATACATGAATGACTTGTTTTCCCTATTACACGTAAAACATATACATATCTGAACAACAAGAAAGAATTTTAAATGCTACCCAAGGCCCACGATTGCACCCAACAGAAAAAAAATGAGGAACAAAAGTAGATCATTTGAGGGTGCTGAAAACGTTATATACAATTTATGATATGAGACCTGAAAAAGTTTTTAGCTCTTGGAAAAACATTGTTCGCTTTTTAGTAGTTTCCTGTCACTTGCAATTACAGCTCTCGAATGGTTCTTTTATATTTTTACTAAATCCTGATAAGATTTATATGAAATCTCTGCTCGCTTTTTTAGTTAGACACGTTCAATTCATTAAAGATGAGAAGTCGTTTACGCAAAACTAACTTGATTTAAACTCTGGGATTGACAAAGCCGAGATAAGTACTGGTATATATGCTTGATATTGTTAGCAATACCCATCACGACTCCGCTTGGTAGTATGCAGAGGATTATTGAGCCTTTGAAACAACATTCACATTCAAAATCATGTTTCTTCGTAAGTTTTTACATTTTTCTAAATTCTACCCTCTTCGATTTCGTCAGCGTTCCCTTAATTATTTCTCATTTTCCTGTAGGATTAAAAGTTTTGTTGGAGAGAATCGTCACTGTCTTCAAATACTCCGTTGGAATACTCCTTGTGCATAAATTCACATTCCCTTTAACTCCATACTAAGCAGCGCCAGCATCCTTTTTGAACACATTTGTTGAGGTAAGGAAGGCTTTAACTAAATTATACTTTAATCCAAACTTGCGTTCACTAACAACGACCATGATATTAAATGGCGCTTGCTGTTCTCTAGTTGAGTCTTGCGAGGGGCTCGTGATATGAGTTCTTGTCGCTGGAGTTCATTGCTTATTATTCTCTCAAAAGTATGGGGTCTTTAATTAAGCAAGCAGTGATATCTTTTTCATTTAATTCGTCATAAAAGGATTACTTTCAACTTTTCGCTAACTTTTTATTGAAATCTTTGTGGGTGCACCAGATCTTCAATATTTTCCGTGTTCCCACTCATCATCCTTCACAATGTAGCCTAAATGCACAGCTCAAATGATTTTTTGGGATGGCATTCACCTCAGTGAAGGCTGTCAAATATTTTCTTGCGATATTTTTCATTATGGTCACATAGCTGTATTTTACTCTTATCAAGCTACAGTGTTGCGCTAGAGATAATAATCACCGCCCTTTAAAATTGTTTTTCCAAGAAACAATCGTAATTGCAAAGGGCGTTTTCCATTAAGGCGATTCTCTTTCTTATTTTATAATCTCTTGTTAATTATTTTTTTATTCTATCTTACTCATCTCTATCCATTGGGACTTCAGTTATTTCTAATTGCCCTGTGCAATAAGATGCAAAGTAACTTCAGATTTTTTTATGCTTCTGCGACTATGTTTAACAGTTAGAATGGTGTTCTGAGTTCAACAATGCTGTTATGAAGTAGATGAAAAAAGCTCCAATAACCTCATAAAATTTTTGGTTCAGCCAATGCATGCAGTTCTAGACTCAACAATATCAAATTAGTGACCTTGTTAGAAATAACCTACTTCAAAGAGCGCTTAATTATCTAGACCGAGTCAGTGGCTTTTATCTAAGTGGCTAAGTGTATCAAAATGATCAGCCATTAAAGTGAACTAACATAAAATAATCTCCAATGTAAAATTAAAAAATTGGTTTATGGTAAAGATAATCAATAAGAAGTAATAACGTTGAAAAAAACAAATTAAAAAATAAATAATTAATTACACAGAAATGCTCAGCCTTCAATCTAGTGTAATTTCTTGAAATGTACACGCACTCAGTCCTTGAGTAAAAACCTTGGAGTTCAAAAATTGGTAACAGTGTAGTTATACGAGCTGGCATACACCAAATAGTATACGCATATAACACAAAAGGCCTAACAAAGGATTGAATCCATTGAAATCGAGGTAAAAGGGAAATGATATCTAACATAAAAACATTGAATATCTAAAATATTCTTGCATTTAGGAATAAAGATGACGTACAGATATGAAAAAAAGCAGCCTAACACAAAGAGAGCGTTGCCAAAATAATTAAAGGAGTAGAAATATTAGTGAAATGTCAGGCGTGAATGACTTGGTTGCCTGTCCTATCAGTAAAAGCTACAGGGACAGCTTGAACAAATTTTAAATGTTCGAAAATAACACATATAGAAAAGATACATAAAACAGATTTAGTGAAAAGAAATCGAAGTGACATATCTGACAATAATGCGTTAAGTACCTTTATTGCACATTAAAGTTGTAACAAAGTCTGGCACATATTTAAAATGCACGCAAATACCGGAGCAA
Organism: Platorchestia sp. MABIK; assembly: GCA_014220935.1. Classification (NCBI taxonomy): domain Eukaryota; kingdom Metazoa; phylum Arthropoda; class Malacostraca; order Amphipoda; family Talitridae; genus Platorchestia; species Platorchestia sp. MABIK. The sequence continues at coordinate 54,239 of JACJUY010004234.1, read as the reverse complement.
GGCAGGTCTATTAGCAAAAAAATCCTCCAGGTAGAAACCGAATGACGTGAAATCGGGCATGACGGTTATTGATGTTGGCATATTGGTCACAAATATTTCTTTCGAGTTCTTTCTCACTTGCTGCAGAAAATATTGATCGAGCTCTTAAGGAGTGTTGATTGCTGGAGATCTTGAAATGGTTTGTCCTGGAATCTCATGATAAAAAACGCTGATTTTTTCATACAGAGCATTTGCGAGCCATTCTTTCTCCAGGAATTTTTGATTGACTGTCTTTAGAGGGTACATAATGTTAGCTCGCGCAGGTATGAGATGTTGACTGATATGTATTTTTGGTTTTGTTGTATGACAAGACGTAAAAAATGCATTGTTTTTCCGAAGTACTTTAGTTTGAAAGTAATCTTCCTTCTATCCCCGTTTCCAGTTCCCTGCAGTTTTTTCCTCATTCTGTTTGGTGAGGTAATGTCAGAGTTATTAGCGTTAATGTTGATTTTGTCTTTCAACAGTTTTCAAACTGTTTCTTCACAGTCTTCACCTGCATGTGATGACGGGAGTTGCACCAGGAAAATAAAAGTTCGTTTTTTTTTTGTTTTCTAACTCTTCACGTTCTTCCTTTCTTTCTAACCGGTCCAAATAGAGACAAAGTGGTTTAATATCTGATTTTGGTGGTGTATGATTTTCTTTTGCTCATATTCTTTCCTCGCAAGAGTTCCAATTCACGTTTTCAAATGAATTATTTCTTTTTGAAATTTTCTCACAACTGAGTTAAGTGATGAATTAGAATAGAGACAGATTGATCGTTAGGATGTGGGCCTAAGTCTGGCATTGTCTTATAATTTTTCGAATGCTTGTGTTTCTGGTCGTCATCATGGAATAAGAGAAAACAACATCTGGTTTCTTGAGGAAGCGAGGTTGAGTGTTCTTTGTGAGAAAATATTACAGTTTTCTTCTGATGATTTTTGATTACGGTTGGATGAATTTACTCTTGGTTGCATATAGTTGAGTGGGTCTTCCCTTAGCTTAAAGAAACATTTTTATTAACCAGTTCAGTCACTTTGTTTTGGAGCAGATTGCACGTCAGACGCACGCATTGCACGACACACATACACGCACGCGACACACACGAACGACTCACACATGTACAATTAGACTTTTCTATTTGCATATTTTGTAAGGTAGCGTTACTCTCGTTCCGTAGAACACGGGAATGTACGAATCTACGAAAATACTTTTTAGACTTTGATACATGCCTCAAGTGTCGGGAGACTTTCAATACTTCAAGAGTTTCCCACTTCGGAAGTTTTCACTTTCTGTTATTTGTCAGATAGAAAATGATCAAATTTTTTTTAGCATAAACTATTTATAAGACGAATGAGGATATCTCAATGAATTTTTTTCATATTTCTGTATAATTCATTTTGCGCAGCTGAAATGAATATAATCAGTAAAGAACTCAAGTAATTTTAAAATTATTTCTCATATATGCTGGATTTAGCCTTTATGATGTTCCTGTTGTGCCAAGAAATAAAGCTATTGCTTCTCTAATAAATCAATATCATTAAAAATTAAAAATTTATTTTGCCCATCCGCCAACATTTCGCCTCCACATCCGGTGATACCCCACATCCGGTGATGCCCTTACATTTGATTACGCCTCACATTTATTTATGCCCCACATCCGCTTAAAACCCATATCCGGTCCTTGATTTATTTATAAGGTGTCCCAGCTACACATGCGGCCTACTCAACCGAAGCCCTTTCCAGAAAAAACATTCTTATTAGTGTCCTACGCCGAAGATTACCTGGATTTCACCTTTGTTTCACCTGGATTTCACCTCTCGGAACCTCTTGTTCCTCCTCTCGCAACCCATACCCTGTACGCCAATGAACACCCAAATAAACGTAAGTGGATGCACAAACACCAATCATTTACTCCAGTGTCAGAACTATTTCAAGTAGGAGGAAGGAGACCAAAGCACCCCACTATTTCAGTAAAACACAAAATATATTCCGCCAACTCCTCCTTCCTCACCCCTCATTCTGGTAACCCCAGTTATTACACCCTTCCTAAATATTGAACATCAACTACCTAAACAATTGGAACGTCTTGTTCTGACACTTGCTCACTTTGTGCATCCCACCTAAATACTCCTGCCGGACAAACACGCTCAGACAAACTCGAAGTACAAACACATCATCGTCGCAGCGCAACCAGAGGCAGCATCGCCCAGATGTTCTCACACATCGATGCTCACTTGTCCCGTCGAAAGAAGAGTTTCAAGTTACCCAAGAGCTGAAGACCCTTTAAACTGCGGTCTCACTTCATTTTGTAAATGATTGCCAGTGGTACTCACAGTACTCGTAGGATTGTTGTCTCGAAAAATACTACGTGATCCCGCTGTTAATATGAATCTGCCTCGCGTTACTCGTATAACCGTTGTTCCATATATTGCAACAATGTAACTGTCGATTGATTTTCATAGTCCGAAACCCAGGCTATCGTACACACAATCGTTGGCACAATCGTAAGCACTACCGTAGACAATCTTAGTCAAGCCCAATCAGTCGCCGATTGCTATGTTTTCTTATCAAAGATTCCTCATCATCATTTCTGCCTTTCCGTTTGCTTTCTCTACTTTCCTTGGCGGAACCTGTAAGCTATTTTGTCAAGCCAATTACGAACTCATTAACTCATTTAATTACTTTGATGATCTAATGATTCACATGCGTAGCTTTCTACGTCCAAAAATGTTTTCTTTTACGGAAGATAACCATAATGCTCTTGATTTTGAGGAAGCGCTTCTAGACGAACTACCCACAGTTTCCTTCATCTCTCTCAAACTCAAAAGAAAAGTGTTTCTTAACAATTCAAAATAATCTATATTGCACCTGCGTTGCGGAAAGTACATGTGAATGAATCGTTCACAGTTCTTTTCTCGCAAAGCACGAGTTGTGCCTTGCTGTCGTACAAGTGAAGTTTCTTCAAGCCAAAAACAATAACCTTTCCTCTGGTACGAGGCAAGCGTAGATTACATACGGTCCCAGCCGACAGAGCAGATGCTATTGACTACACTCGTTCTTAATACTCCCGAAATTTCCGACGATTCCTGACATGCTTAACTCCTTTGGCCTTATGATATTCCTTCGATAGCATCGCACAGGACCCCAAAAAAACTTTTCGTTAGCAACCGACTGCTGAACGAATTACTAGGATTTAAGCTAAAGACCAGTCTTTTATTGACCTAAACAAACTCTTACGAACAATCCTACTCATTTTTCCTCGCTAGAAACTTCACATCTTGGCTCCTGACAGCACAAACCTTGCTTTCTGTTCCACTTATCGTTCTTACTGCTTCTCAGGGAGCCATTGCAATCGTATTTTGATGGATATCACGCTTAGGTGTCCTTTTCGAGTTGGTGAACGACAGAGGTGCAATAATTAAAGAAAACTTTCCACAACCTCAATTCTAGACTACTAGGTCCTAACCTTTGATCATAAACCTCGATCCAAAGGACTAGTAGAACGTACTCCGAAGTATCTTGAGTGAAAAATCCTACAATATATAAGACGAACCTACTTATCGACTGTTGGTAAAGCCAGCCTATTTCGCCATACCAAACAAAGTTGATTCCTGAATTTCCTCTGAAACTATCCTCAGAAACTACTTCTCTAACTTCTCAGCCTGTCGATCTAACCTTGATCTCTTTCCAATTGACTTACCCTCAGATCTTGTCCTTTCCTCTACCCGAACTCGGTCAAGTCGCTAAGTTTTTTCAAACCTCGACCACAGGTAATATTATTTTTTTCACCAATTCAACGCTCCTCTTCTGGGCGGGTAGTGATGTGATGTCCAGAAATAATGCTTAGCACTTTTCTGATAAATTAATATCTTTAAAAATTCAAAATTCCTTTATCACATACGCCAATATTTCGCCTCCACATCCTGTGATGCCCACATCCGGTGATGCCCTTAAATTTGATTACGCCTCAAATTTATTTATGCCCCACATCCGCTTAAAACCCATATCCGGTCCTTGATTTATTTATAAGGCGTCCCAGCGACACTTGAAGCCTACTCAATCGAAACCTCTTCCAGCAAAAGCATTCTTATTATGCTCTTGCACACAATTGAATTATGTGATTAGATAGAACTAGTTAATCTGTTCTTAAAGATGTGGTGTAGATAAATTATGTTCATTGCCAGCGAGCTAAATTTCCACATTGTAAGTTCATGTCGATAAACGATGTTATTGTGTTAAATGTCACCAAATTAATTTTAATCTTGCGTTATAAGATTTGAATGTATTTTGGAACAAAACACGTTCAAGAAGCGAAATTTATTTCATTAAATAATGCTCACGCACGACATTTCCTTTTATGTATCTTCGTGAAACTCAAAACTTCGCTGAATTACGTTTTGTTCTTGATTAGCCCAAATGATCTTTGTCCTAATTATGCAGTCAGATAAGTTAGTTCATATAACATTTTATTCCTTCGATTAGTTCATTCAACTGGTGCTCCGTTAACCTTTGAATCATTGCATTGTCATCCATCAAACGTATTGCTTACGTTCTTGCTTCTCACCAGATTTCACCTGTGTTTCACATGGATTTCACCTCTTGGAACCTCGTGTTCCACCTCTCGAAACAATACCCTGTTCACCTGTGAAATACCAAATAAACGTATGTGGATGCGCAAACACCAATCAAGTGACCCAAGTGTCTGAACTATTTCCAGTAAGAGTGAGGAGACGAAAACACCCCACTATTTCAGTTAAACTCCCAAATATATGCCATCATCTTCTCCTATCATTCCTACGAAAGTATAGTTGCTGTTTGAGCCTAAAACCTTGGCAACTATTGTAGACCTGCCTTTCAACACGTCAGAAATGGATTTCTTCGTTTGATGCATTTAATCCGTACTTCTTCAAACATTTAGTTTATGTTCACAATGTATCTGTGAGCATCACTTACGTGTTATAAAATACCAACATCGACAAAATGTTCGCTATTACCAGGACGCAATTCTAAATTTTCGAACCACCTATTGAGTTTATTTGTTCCATGTACGGATGAATATTTGTTACCAGCGACTTTAAGAAATGAAACGGTGTTTTTCCCCGATGCATAATAATAATGACAAATAAGAGGCCTAAAACTATTAACCCGTTGTTTTATCTCACAAGTAGGAGTATTTGGAGCAAATACAGCGACTTGAAAATCCCTTGCTCGGGAAAAATGCCTCCCTTTAAGAATCATACACATTAATTAAGGTGCAGCGTTTTAACGAAGCCCTCTGTAGTGGGTGAGAGTGAGGAGGTGATCAGACGCTCCGCATAAACACGGCGTCAAACATTTCAAAATGTGAGGGAATGAGAATTTCCCGAAACCCCAAACTCAAGCTGAGTATCCGTGAATGGGATTTCTACCTCATTGACTTGTGAAACCGGAACACAGTTATCAAATGTATTCAATTGTAATCAATTTTAACGTGCAAAACAGACTGGTCCTTTCAGTAAACTTTGTCAGCCTCGAAGTTCGCGTAGCGATCCTCGCTTCCTCGGTGGTCAACCGCAAGCAAACCTCCTCTTCCCCTTCCGCATCTCCGTGTCACCACCCACTAATAAAACAAATGTATCACGAAAATCAGTGTGGAAATAAAATAAACCCGATGCAGCAGCAAACTTGAATGCTTTAAAAAATAAGATACAGTGATACATTTTACCCACTTTTCATCTGTTTTGTAAAAAGTTGATGTCGAGTGTTTATGACGCGCAATTTCGACGTATAATCTACGAAATTGTGTTTAAAGTACCATGCCAGCAAATAACTCTGTTCTTTTGATTGAGAAATTTGTTTAAATAGTGAAGTAAAAAGTAAAAGTGGGAAAACAAATTTTGTAAATGTGAAATGTTGGGAAACTGAATGAGTAAAATGTGACATTCTGCACAGGTCTCAAACAATGGGCCTCTACGAGTGCCGTGCCTCACCAAGCCAGTGCTCGCACCCCGTCCTCCCCCCTCCCCCAGCCCATCCTATCCGCCACACTCCCTTGTTCCTCTCGAACCTTTGCGTTCTGATTCTCTAAAAGCCAAATGAATGCAGCGGAGCATTTCTCGCATATGGTCTTTTTCCTCTTCTTCGATCCTCAGAAAACAGTGTTTTGAGTCTAAATGAGAAGCTAGCCCTCACTCATATTTAAACGGTTATCCTTCAACCCATGACGAAAGTTACCCACTCCATAACCTCTTCTCAGTGAACAAAATTTGAATTATCTTCATCTCTATCCATGCACCCAATAAAATTTTACATTATGTCCATAAGAAACTCGCTCAGCTACTCGGAAAACAGATTTATCTGGAGGAATAACATCCCTCACAACAGCTCCGCATAAAAGCTCAAGTCCAAAAACGCGGGATATATCCGAACCACTCATGAAACGAAAACGAAAACCACCAAAAACTTCACACGTAAAATCACTCGTTCATAAGCCTCAAACCGCTCAAAATGACAGAAGCAACTCTGATTGTCAAGCAATGTGACGTCAACGGGAGCGCCACAACCCCAGAAGTATCACCAGTGCTGACCGGAGTATCAGAGTCGCCCGACATTGACGAAAATCTCCCCAAGCGCTGCTCGCAACAATCACGTTTAACGCCTGCAATGTACGCAACTCGCAACAAGTCCAAGCAAGAGCAAGGAAGGAGTCCCTGAGCCTCTTCTCCACAGTTCAAACCATGCTGGAGAAGATACATCAGCGACAGAGTCACCAAAATTTCCATCTATTACGATGGGTAAAATTGTAAATTTGTCAGGAGCTGCCGAGAATGAGGTGATATATGATTGTAATGTTAGCGGTTCTAATATTTATAATTGTAGCGATCCCGATTACTTGAATATTGCATTAGGGAACTTGCACCCGCTGCAAATTTCAGTGTCTTCAGTGTACGTTTATTCCTCGATAGATTTTATGGCAACAGATTTGAAATTGGCAACATCGACCCCGCCCATAGGACTGCATATGTATCTCTTCCTTACTTCGGTGCGCAGTCTGAGAAGTTAAAAGAAGAATGGGCTGGTGTGTTTTCGAAGTATTTTTCTGATGGGAATTTTAAAATTGTATTGGTAAACAATTTAGAATATCATCGTTTTTTAATTATAAAGATAAACTTCCTGCCGGAATGTATGCTACTCATGTTTATAAGTTTAGTTGTGCATATTGTGCATCAGAGTACATTGGATGCACATCCCATACTCTTCGCACTCGAGTATGCGGGCATTCTGGTAGGAGCTTTAGAACAGGCTCAATTTTGTTAAAGCTCCCATTTTCCGCCTTTCGAGAGCATTCTGACGAGTGCGATAATGTAATTTCCATTCATTAATTTTCGATCTTACTAAAACCACAGTTTCATACAGATATGCGCGTTTAAGAGTCCTTTTACATTTTAAACTCAAGCCGGGTTTAAACAACACCCTTAGTTAATTTCCTTTGGCCATAGTAAAAAGATGATCGCAATTAACGTAATTTTATTGCTTATTTTTAGATTTGTCATTCTAAAATAGTCTTTTTTTTTACTTTTCAGAATTCTTATCACTGATGATGGCTTGTGGCCGAAACATTTGAAAATAAGTTTTGAGGATAACCTTAAATGATTAAATGATTAAAGTAGCTTCTCTTGCTCGTTCATTTTTATTTTAGTGTCTTATTTTATCCACCAGGTAAACAATAACCTATCTCTCACTGCAGCCCACTTACTGAAAATGTCAAAATAGCGGATACCTCCAAGTCCACTTCCAATATCTTCCACTGCTTCAAATATTAAGCTCATTACACGAGTGGAGCAACTTTTCAAACTGAACTCGCATGTAGGATTTTTTCATTTTGCCCCAATGATCCCGTCTTATGCAAGCCAGTGTCTTGACTCAAATTGCAGAAACCTTTCGATACTTTTCTTGTCGGAGATAAAATTCTCACGATTGTCAAAAGAAGCGACATTGACACAACGTGTAAAATTTAAGTCGTAACTTTTGGCCGTTTTGACGACCTTCTTGACGATAATGGCCAAATGCCTCAATTTACTAGCTACATCATCTGCTTCAGAGATTACAGCTTCCCACACCTCGACCATGTAGTTAAAGATGCAGAATCATTCACTACTCTTCACTATGCTGAATTTCCATTTACATCACCGGCTACCGCAGAAGCCTAGCTAATATGCTCAATGTTAGTGGTTTGTCCTCCAAGGTGTTGTTCTTCATCAATGAGACAGTGTCTTTTCATCTTTTTTCGCGTTTTTACTTCTAGGCCATCTTAAATTCAGAATAACGTAACATGAGAATTAATTTCTTATTCCCTTCTGTCAATCTTTTCAACCATTAACATGGCAGTAATAAAACCCATCATTTATGAGATTTCACATTTTATACTTTAATGGTCTGCATATCATATATCAACTTTACTGACAAAAAAAATTTTCATTTTACGTTTTTCTGCTTTTCTTTTGTTTCTTGATGTCTTTTTGTCTAATTCAGCATTCTTTTTTACGCTTTCTTCCTATCTTATCGATATCTTGCTCCGGATCTTATCAGTTCGATTGCAGTCTTATCAGTTCGATCCCTTCTTTCAAGACTGTGAAACACTCCCTACAGAGATGTTGTTGGATGACTTCTAATTGGAGTTCGTATAGGCTTCCTTCACCAAATCTATAGTTCTGCTAGTCTTCCCGGAAACGAGGTTCCCAGTCTGGAGAGATGTCTTGAATATTTTCTGAGTAACATGAAAGGTTCACTTCAAATTCGGTGCATAGGATTTGAATGAAGTTAATAGAATGAACAATTGTTGACTTCAATCGCTCGCCCAAAATGTAATTTTTTGCGTTGGGGGAGCCCAAGGGATTTGCAGGAGGCTTATAACTTTCTCGAAAAGCAGGAAAAAAATGACAAAAAATGAAAGAAGCAATTTCGAAAGAAGACATCAATCATTGCTTGAGCTGGTATTATTTAATTTTCAATGCAAATCTCAACTTTACTGTCAAATTGGATCGCAGGAATGAGCAGAAGCGAGTATTAGCTTATGTTCAACAAAAGCCTGAAGATCGGAGACCCGGCGACTGTTCGAACATTCCAGGCTTTTTTCCGTGTGTGTGTACATAATTTTACTACCATCCGTTGCCGTACTACAGTAGTTTGCTCAAAATTTCCGTTTCAAGAGGTTTGAAGCTTCTTCTTTCTCGATATTCTGTGCACTTTTTTAATTTTTGTAGATTTTAAGGTACTGGATGATTATCCATGTTTTTCGGCTTTTCAACTAAATTTAATCCAGATTAACATTTGTGAGAAGATTTCATCGTCTCTGCTGTGCAAAATCAGGCTATGCAATACAAGCACTGCAGCACTTGCCTCATTTTACTGACTATTTTTTGTACTAACGCAAGTTTAGCTTGTGTTGTCTTATGTATGAGGCAAATCGCTACATTCAATGTTACGATTTGCTGAACTTAAACTTGTTCCTAGGATGGTCAGAATTTTTGAATTCGGGTGTTTCACTCAGTTATTTCCCGCTTGCCTTCTAAACATTGCAAGCTTAGAATGGGCAACAATATTTCTCATACTTTTTCAACATCTGAGTTTCTGTTCCAGGCTGTTCGGACGAAGATTCGGATAGAATTACGTAGTATCCACGTTCCTTTAAAGAGCATGTTGGGTGAATTAAAAGGGCCACATGTTCAGACAAAGTAATTGCGGCAACGCTTTTCAGCTGAAAGATGTACCGGTAGCACTGGGAGAAACAGAGCAGCTAGAAATGCTCGCCACCTGTGTGAGAGACGTTTAATTTCTCCTTGTCTGTGGTGAGAGAATGACGTACGTGGTGTGCTCAAGAAGTGTGTATTTGTGTAGTTGCTGTGTTTTTCACGTACGATTTAAGTAAAAATGATTACATCTTTGTATATCGACAGCCAAAGCTTGCACGATGAGTGATTCAGAAAATCTTGGAAAGAGTTTTGTTTTCACTAGAACTCCACATCACCTACGTCTCTACGGCGCCTGCATCACCCTGATAGTTGAAAAGAGACGGTTCATGAATTTAGTGAAAATTTAAATGCTGATTACATTCACAAAAATGTATTGCATGTTAAAGTCAAAGCAGTTCAACCAACAAATTAATATGGAAATGTTACCATGATGCCCTAAACTTCGCAAAAAGAACGGCATTATGATTTTTCTGATAATATGTGTTTCGAATGTTTACCGTTATTGTGAAGTTCCATCATACTTAATCAATTAACATAAAAATATTGGTTTAAATTTTTTATTGTGTGATCTTGTCTTTATTTCGACGTGTTCACACTTTATGGAAAACTGCTTCACTTGTGTAGTTACATTGAAAATTGGTGCTCTATAAACAGGGTGTTGCAAAATTGCAGGAGCAAACTTCCGCCAGTAATAGAAAATCAATAGAAAATATTGATGTAAGTACTATTTCATCAATTAGAAAGTTAAAAAACGCTTCGTTTTTGAGATAACCTGATATGTGAAATAAGAACGCTGATTATTCGCTAGACTTTGTTTATTGATAGACAAGAGGGTAATTCAAAAAAACAAAAAAAAAACAGATAATTTATTGGAAGCGAGGACCTCATTACAATAATGATTGAAAATGTCTACTATGATCGATACAAGTACGACACCTTCGTCGGAGGGAGTTGCGTGCGTCGCCGAAGACATTCCCAGTGAGACCCTCCGGCAGAATGCAACGGCCAATGATTTGGTTATGAAAGATACCTGCCCAAACATTAACAGTGTAGCGATGTTGGTATCCATGTTCATGGATGGCATGAGGGTTGTTCGTTTGCCTTTCGTGAAAATTATGGAAACTGAACATTTCATCACGGTTGAAGGTAGCTTCATCCGTGAACAACACGTGTTCCACGAAATGGGTATCATCTAACTCTTGATTCAAAAACTACTGCGTGAATCGTTCACGATTAGCACAATCTGCAGAATGTAGTCCGTGGACTCTCTGAAAGTGATAAGGATGATAATTATTCCGATTCAATATCCGCAACACTGCCAACTTCATTTTGGCGGCCAGCTTCACTTTGTTGGCACTGAAACTTCCGTTCTCACACAATCTTCGATGCAAATTGGTGAATAATCGATGAACAGGCACCTGTTTATTGGGGTAACGTTTTTGGAACATTCTTGAGGCACGTCTTGCATTACCATCAGCAGAACCATAGACGATTTGCATGGAAGCCATTTCTGCATTTATTAGGCCGTTCACTTTACCAGTACAGTGTCTCAATGCTAACTGACAAATGACGGTTCAAACTAGAGCTTACAAACGTTGAATGGAAAGTTCTAGAAATTCATTTTGTGTGGAAATTTTTTCAATTTATTTATAGAAAGTATTTAGGCCTTTTACAAATGAGAATAAATGGGTATGGGATCAATCCTGGCTAAATTTGTCAATTCTAATTCTCCTTATTGTTCAGTTCTTGTCTTCTGCAAATTTCTGCAAAATATGAGTCTTAAAAGTTTATAAACATAACATATCATCAACAAAGCGTTTTTTGAACTTTTTCATTGATGAAACAGTGCTTTTATCAATATTTCCTATTAGTAACCGAAGTTGGTACCAACAATTTTGCAACACCCTGTGCACGTGTGTGAAGGCAAGAATGAAGAAATATACCTTCTGTGTTTAGGCAAAGCCTTGCTCTCGATTCAGAATTTCTAAAGATTGGCACACAGTACTACACACTCGAGTAATAGCGAAGATAGTTTCCAATCGCTTTTGAGTATCAGAAGCTGCATGCAATAATCAGAGTTTGCAATTATTTGAATGAACTTGCGCGTTTCATTTAATTTCTAAGCTTGGTTGATCACTCCAGTCCTAATTTTTACAGAATAATTAGCAACCATGCATCCGTTTCGCAGCTTCGCAAGGAAAATCATGTTTGCTTATCTATCCCGAAGAGTCGATACACAGCCGCGAAGTCTCAGCCGAAAACATTTGTACAGCACTGCAGGAGGATAAAATTATCACCGCCTCCGAGATATACAAGGCATACATAAATATACATGGCAGGCGGCTGGGAATGAGCGAACTAAAAATAAAGACATTCATAAATCTATATGCTCCCGTGGTTCAATATGCACTCGTATATCATACATGTGTGCATCTGCATAAATATGTACATGGAATATGTTCAGATGCTTAGATATATGTGGCAGCGTGAAGCAGGTAAGGTGTCTTATCGCATCCACTTGTTATACTGAACATAAAAAATAAATAAAACTGTGTTTGAAAGCCTGTGAACATGTGTTGAAAATGTAAGAGTAATACGCATTTTCCAGAAGCAAAACTGAACTCTATTTGGAAGCGACGTGGTAGACATGTTACACCGTTGCGTAAATAGTGTATAATATACATTCACCTAATTTTTTGTATAACGGGAGTTTCAGTACTATAGGTAAAAAATGAAACGATAAGTACAAAATCGCAATATAAAGCGATTTTCATGAGTAACAAAAATATTAAAATTCCACCGTTTTCGAGTAATTCCAAGTTGAAAAGTCCTCAAATCTTATATATTAAAAAAAGAAGAGAAAACATCGGCATCTTAGGATGCTTTATTTCCAATCAAGCCTGATACATGTGATCTTAAGCATTGGTTTTTCAAATGTCTTATAACTAACACTATATATAGGACACCATGACGGTTCCCCCGTGAAGCCGGTACCCATTTCCGACACCTGGGTTGAGTGGGGTATTGTGCTTGAGCTCTCCCTTATACCCAACGGGGAAACTCGCCACGCCAGTGCCGGGATACGAACCCTCGTCTCCAACATACAAGACCGATCCCTTAACCACTGTACCACTGCGAGCACTCACGCACCGGCTGCCAACGAAGTTAGGTTTTAGGTGATCTAATTAAGAAGTAAAATTACTGTATTCACGAGAGTTTGTGCCATTGATTACCCAATCATACTAATATAGACCATTAAAGGGGAGCTACTACCCTGTATTTTACCTAATTTACCGAATTGTTCAAATTTCACTGCTCACGTTTCTCGTAAAAACCGTATGCTGGGCCATTGAGAGGTGAAGGCATCAACTATGGGCCGATTAAATTGTCGTTTACAATTCCTGCCCACACGTTGACGCTGAAGCGATGTGGATGTTGATGAACACGAATTGTGTGAGGATTATTGACAGCCCAATGGTGAGCATTGTGCGTTTTCAATATACCACAACGAGTGAAAGATGCTTCATCAGTGAACAGGACTCTTTTCGGAAAACCGACATCATTTGTTTCTTTTTGCAAAAACCACTGAGCATATTGCATGCGAGGCTCATGATCTGTAGGAAGCAAACTTTGCACTCTTTGAAAATGATTTGGGTGTAAGTTTTGACCATGGAGTTCTTACCATACAGTAACATGACTTGGAATGCCTAAAGCAGGCCCTAGACGATCAATCATTTTGATCAAAAACTTCAGGTCATCGCTTGAATGAAGCATAATTGATTGTCTAGAAGCTGTGTTGACGATTGAGCCAAGCGTTGATAGAAAGTTTGAATGGCTTAAGTTCAAGTACTGATGCTTGACCGTCTAGGCCATCTTTGATCAAGGCAGCCTCGATCTTTCGATGGCAGCCTCTGAGTTGCACGAGTTGTGTCACGTATATTTGTATTATTTTTCTTTATCATGGGACATCCTAAATTTAGTTAAAAATCAAAGCTTTCTTAGTCCATTCAAATGAAGTTCTTATAGTCTTCTGGTTCCTTTTCGCGTAAAACGTTGAGTAAATGAAGCGGTTTCTCATTTTGTACCACTTCTTGGACTAGCGTCGTTTCCTCTTTGCTTGTTTTTTTCAGCTTGAGGGCAACTAGAGTTAAAGCAAGAAAAGCCAAATCTATATTGGAAACCATTCCGAAACACTTCACGACAGACTTTTCCTTCGGTAACTCAACTACGAATGGCTTTTGATGAAACCGATTGAAGGGTTGATTGATGGTCGATTACGCTTGCGTCAATTGATTGTCAGCATAGCTTGATCAAACAGCTTGATCGTCTAGGGCTTGCTTAAATGTTGAGCAGCATAGCGTGTTCCATCACGAGGATTTTGTTCAAAAATTGATTTGTTTTTATTCGTCCTAGGTGATCGTTGCGTGGATGCCCTGTTTCCTGTCTGTTTATCCTGAAACTTCCATTTTCATGCGATCATCTGTGTAAGTTGGTGAAGAACCTGTGTCCGGGAAGCACGGAGTCCAATATCGCAGGATTTCTTCCCCGCCCACCCCTCTCCCTCCACCTCCGAGTAGCAACATCACTTGCCATTAGGCGCCAATTTTTTAACTATGTAGTACTACTGAGGTTTATTAACCTATTTGTTCGCAATACAGTTATTATTAATCACTGAATTAGAACCACTACAAGTACTTAGTAAGTGGATACTACAGCGCAATACCAAAGTTAACCAGCAATAAATCATTATAATTAGTTTTGACAACGACCTCTGGTGTTTGGCCATTCGACCCTCCATCTCGGCACTCAAGGACAGGGATTCTCAAACTTTTTAATTTAACCTAAAACTAACTGAACTTGGCCTAACCTAACCCAACCTAACCTAACTCAACCTAACATACTTAACCTAACGTAAGTTAACTTAACCTAACCTAAATTACCATAACCTAACATTTCTGTAGTTACTCGGAGGTGGAGGGAGAGGGTTGGGCGGGGTAGAAATCCTGCGATATTGGACTCTGTACGTCCAGGAACCTCACGATTAGGGTAGCATTCTCTTTACAACTGTGAAGCAAGTAAAGCATTTCCTGCTGCAGCTCCGTACATGAAATGATTGTCAGCAAGTTCTGCATTCGTGAAGCGCTTCCTGCTTACTGTTTGACGTCTAGTTAACAAATGACCAATAAAATAGCGCTCTTCTCCACTTGACTTAGTCCAATGAATTTAATTTTCAGATTCGATAAAATCATGCAACTGTTCCGTAAACATTTCACTTTCTATGATTCTCCGTGCAGTTACATTAATCACCCAAAACCTAACTTCGTTGGCAACTGGTGCGTGAGCGCTTAACTATAATAATTTAAGAGCTTTTCAACTTGGAATTACTCAAAACACGGTGGAGTTTTAAGATTTTTATTACTCCTGAAATTCGCTTTATTTTGCGATGTTCTATACCATGTTTGATATATTGTATCATTTTTTACCCCTATCCATTTAAATATGTATATAAACACATATAAATGGAAAGGGTTAGAGAAAATGACGGGTTGAAAGAGAAAGAGATTGAAAGAAAGAAAAGGAAATGAAAGAGACAGAGAGGAAATGAATGCTGAAATGAAAATATGTTTGTATGATAACGTAGTTATATACATGTACAGTGTTGGCCCCGCAACTTTTAAAATGTTGCGGCGCAACCGCAACCGCAACACCACAAAAAAGTTGCGACGCAACCGCAACAGCAACTTTGGAAAAACCAAAGTTGCGATCGCAACCGCAACTCGCAACCGCAACTTTTTAATTATTGAATTTAATTTTAATTCAATATTTTTCAATTGATTTTACCTATAAATTGCTTTGGATAAAAATGATGTTAGGATATTCAAAATAGTGCATTGTTTTGCTAAAAAAATTAATAGATCGAGTAAATGTGTGGACTAGAATTTAATGACAAATCAAGGTACTGAAAGAAACGTTTCATTTGTAAATATAGCATGAAAAATGAAATGAATCCGATTTTTTAATAATAATAAGGTTGAAAAGGTACCTAGCTAGTAGCTATATTTTCATAGCAGTTCCGTATATATATTGCAAAAAAATGAGAAAGAAAGAAATGTTTCATTTGTGAATATAGCATGAACAATAAAATGAATTCCATTTTCTAATAACAATATTGAACAGTTTCCTAGCTAGTAGCTATATTTTCATAGGATTTCAGTATATTTAGCAAAAAATTAAAAAACAGAAAAGTGCATAACATTTGTGCAGCCTATATGACGCATAAAGAAAAACCATGCATTTGCTCCTGTAATATATGATATTCCTCTGCTTTTTGTTGTGCCTCTGTTACGATTTAATACTGGTTCATGATCTCAATGTGACACTGTCTAGGCACTGTAATGACGATCAACGTTGCATTTCAAAAATGTTAACATTTCAAAATGTTTGTCTGAAAGCCGAGCACGTCGTGGTCTCAGAACAGTTGTTCGACCGCAGCGCTCGATGGTATCGCCTTGTTAAATTGGATGATGAAGCGACAAATTTACTTGATGGAAACATCGCTCAGTGAACATCAGGGTGGCTAGTTTTGTTGATTACTGCCTGTTTCAGTCAATCATTGACTTGTTTCAACGAACTTTTCTTCGTTTTTTTCTTATCATCCGATATCATTACAACGTTGAAGAAGTCATCTTCGTCATCAACGTCCTCGTCACTGCTCTCCTCAGTTGAAATACCATTTTCCGATCTGTTATTAAGATGGGCGATTAGTTTTTTGTTATTACCTCCACTCTTTGCCCTTCGTTTAGCCATTTTAGCTTAAAATGTGGATGCAGAAAGGACGCCTAGATAAAATCGCCGTTGTGAAGTACATAGGCAAATCGCAACATCTAGCTATGTATATTTGCCGTATAACACTTAATTTTACACTTACAACTCACATCATTCCTAATAACATATGTTATATAATGAGTTACATTAAATATACATATATATTGTATGCAAAGTGTATGTGTATCACTGTATCGCCGAATGCTAATAATAAACAGTTGTCTAAAGCGTACTAAACAGAACGGTTTAGTTACAAACGAGAATGAAGCGCGTAATAAACTTTATTGAAGTTATTTTAAAAATTAAATTACCATCGTGATGTTGCGGTGGCGAGTTGCGGCCTGACACGTCGAAAATTGTTGCGATCGCAACAGATTCGCAACTCTCCAAAAATTGTTGCGGCGCAACCGCAGCCGCAACAGAAATGTTGCGATCGCAATGGCGGCCGCAACTTGTTGCGGCGCAACTGCCCAACACTGTACATGTATATACATCAAAATACATTTTATAAAAATTTAAAAACGAAGAAAAAAATTCTAAACATTATATTTTCTAAGCAAAACAATGTTCAGAATTTTATTCTTCGCTTTTAAATTTTTAATAAATTTGCGTTATCGCCAAGTAAAAGATGTGTTTTATTATAAAATGCATTTATGAGCATGATTTGAGAAAGAAAAGCTGCAAAGGAGAGTCGCCTTGTTTCTTATTGAATTAGAGGTATTATTCATCGCCCAATAATAAAAAAAATTTTGCAGTCCTAGTCAACTAAGAAAAAATACTATGCGAAAATCAGACATTCTTCAACGGAAAACCTACCCTGAGATTCAATACCCGGTTTTGGAGCTCAGTTCAGAGACCTATTTCAAACCTTTGAACTCGTGTTTTACTGCTTTTTACTGAAGTCAGTCTTTGCATTGTTCCAACCCAATAGCAATGGCCACCAATTCTTCTGCTAAATTTAAGCCTTACTCCAGCCTATGGTTACGTCAGATTTTCCGCACTTTTTATAATTGAGTAAACCAATAAATCCGTGGAGACCGAAAGAGGACGGTCGAAAAATGTTCTCTGCAGTACTCACAGAAATGAACGTTTAATGAGTTTCAAGAATATTACATTAAATTTTCAAAAAATTTATCTGATGCGGATACACGATGACATCTTAAAACTTTTTGATTTGAATTTAAAACTAAGGGGAAAAAGACGATAAGAACTACCGGACTTACAATTTAACTAATATTTTATCATTTTAAACAATTTACTTGATCAAGTAGATTTTATCTTAAGGCTATTCCCATGGACCAATTTAAATAAAACTACTACTTATGGGTCGAAATCAGGTCACTGACTTCTAGGACCTATTTTCTATCACCAAAGCAATTTTAAGGTGTACAATTACGTTTGATCTAGTACACACAACCATACCGTACACTTGACAGATCAATAAATTGGTTCGTCCTAAATTCGATACCTCAGTTTACAGCAGAAGTAACTGTGAGTCAAATGAGAGCAGAACATTCTGGGAAAAACTTAATATCGATTCCATATAACGTGGAAAATAGCCCTCTAAAGTTGAATTGTTTAACAGAAAAAATTTGACTTGATTACCTAGTATCATTAAAACTGATAAATATTGAGATTCAAGGTACGTTTCGGGAGCTCTTTTTGGTCGTTTTTCTCGGACTTTGGCTTGGTTCGAACTCCAAGGCTGGGTTCCAACGAAGTAAATTCTGGGTTTATGTAGGCCGTGCTTTTGAATAATAACGAAGTAGGAATTTTTTCCCATTTTTGGTGACATGATTAGAATTGCCTTCTTTAAGCAGATAATTTTTAAATATCTCGTCACCCTCATTAACTTACGTTTGTTCGGCAAATTACACGTGGTGAGCTTATAATGTTCTAAAAGCTAGAACATTCTCAAACTATTGAATGAATCTTTCGTGTAGGTATTGTATTGAAATTCTCTTACCTCTTCGTTTTTTTTTTACTATATGGAACAAATTGGTTTCATTTTCATCAGTTCCTTGTCATACTCCTGTTCCGTATAAAAAATGTTGTGAACTGAGCGTTCGGTTAACATCAGTTAGAACATTTTTTACTTTACAGATGATTTCAACGGATTTTGATCCGTTGAAACTATTACCATTACTGATTACTATTACTATTACTGATGGACGGTATATGCTCATTGAAGATCAAATTTTCATCCATTCAAATGCAGAGAAACTTGACGAATCATTCTGTCTGATCATGAATAATTTCAACTTTTGAGAAACATTTTACGTCTTAAAAGCATAAATTGTATTATGTCTTGATCATACTAAGCATAGTTTACTGACTTTTAGCCCCAATGATACTTTTACAGTTCGTTATAAATATTTTCTGCGATGAAAATGTCGTTTTAAATAGGAAGAGCCAAAGAAAGTATTCTGTCGTAGGCGAAATATAAATCTGAAAAATGAAATAAATTTATAGTTAATGTTGATAAATATTAAAACAGGAGAGGCCAAGGACAGACCCTTGGGGTAATTCATGGCTAATTATTGGTATTTCCCATTGTACATCGCCGATGACAATTTACTGCATTTGATTGGTTGGACATGATTTAAACCAAACGGACGCAAATTAATTTAATAGCTTAATTGTGGGGTTTCGAAAGTAATGTGCATTTGTTTGAGTGGTTTCAAAAGTCATAATCAGGCAGAAAACAAGTTTTCCTTTATCAATACTTGAAAAAATAGTTGGAAATAATTCAATACAGTCAGTGCTCTTCATTTTTAGAACGAAAACCCAAACGTTTATCATAAATTATGATTAGGTACATCACGTTTGCGTAGCAACTTTAAAAGGAATGAAACTGCAAAGAAGTATTTTAAAAACATTTAGTTTGATCGTTTCGAGCACTAGGCTCATTCTTAACGAGATCTACAAAATACAAAGACACAACATAAGTACAGTTCACAAAGAAAAAGAAAAATTCAGATATTGACAGGCTAAAGGAGAATAGCAAAATGGACGGCAATGAAATAGGAAGGTTTCTAACACTTACTACGCTGAGGCTATTCAGAAACACGGACAAAAGTTAGCGGTTTACAATTTTTAGTTGATATGAGCTCTGTATGTCATTTAACGGAGGTTTTAACTTATGTATATACATTGACTCTAATATTAGGAGGTCAAAACTTACTGAACATGAATCCAGTATTTTAAATTGATCACTATTAATACCTTGATCACATGAGGCATTGCAGTGCTCCCTTATGCTAGAATGAGACGGAGTACCTAATATCCGACCAGTACGATGACTCCGTCCAGCATGCTCAGCTATCCGTATATGTAGTGCTCGCTGGGTTGAACCAACGTACTGAGATGCACAATGCGCACAACGGAAATCATAGACGTCGGAAGATCGCATGCTTTTAGGAAGTACATCTTTGAATCGAAAAAAAAAAAATTTACGTTTATATTAACCAATATAATGCGTAAGGAAACTTCAGGAAAATATTTAGAAATGAGATTAGTGAGTTCTAGTTTAAATTTTTCTGACTGATAACCGAAATATGGAAAAACACAATAGACTTGAGAAGCAGTTTGATTAAAAGTAGGAGAAAGGCCAAAAACATTCGATAGGAATTTACCAATTGATCGGGAGATTTTATTTGATGGAAACCCATTTGAAATGAAATAGGATTTTAGAAACATAAATTCATGATGAAGATCGTCAAAGCTGGAACATACTTTATAAGCGCTTGACACAAGTGTTGATAAGCTATTGAGTTTAAACCGCTTTGAACAGAAACTAAAAAAACTTGAGCCCAGACCAGTGAAAGTTTGCTTTCGATACACAGAAGTACAAAATTTGTTATTAGTGCGGTACACACAGACATCAAGAAAATTTAGAGTGTTTTCGCATTCAGATTCAAAGGTGAATTTAATATTAGAATGTTGAGCATTTAGGTGCTGGAGGAACAATTGCACGTCAGCACATATTCATGTGTTATTATGAAACACTTTGGCTAGAAAACGGTCCACCGAGTTTCCGTCCAATT
>JACJUY010004234.1:0-17000 GCA_014220935.1 Platorchestia sp. MABIK | reverse complement strand
ATAAACCGATACCAACTAACTCTGTAACCCACCGCACACGAGGCGTGAGTTGCGCCATGACAGTACTTGTCGAGCGCTGTCAGCAATCTGTCATGTATCAAACATCAACGACACCGAATTTGTTTTTATTAAAACGCGGGTAGCAAATATTTGTTTTTTCTTCAGGGAACATATTGAATGAATTTCATTAGTCGTATTTTAATATTCAGTGATGTTCTATCGAAGAGTTCACGCTGACACAGTGGAAGGTCCATTCACACAATGAGATGAGAAACCTTTGTTTGCAAGTGTGTATAGCTATGGTACCATCGTGAGTAAAACATATTTTTAACTGCTTAGACACATCAACACTCAAAATGTAACGAATTATGACAAAATGTGACCTGAACTCTTAATAATGTCAGTATTAGATAGAAACAAATATTTATAAACTACCTTTACATATCCGAATACCAACCGTACTGAACTCACGCAGAAGTCAACTGTGCTTGACTTGCTTCACTAGCAAGAACGCCCCCCGATCAAGCTGGGGCGTTTTTACTACGGTTCTCTCACACCTCACAGTAATTCTGCTCGGTCATTGGCCAATTAGAGATTAAGTCAATATCCGCCACCTTAAAGCCATATAGTGATAAATTGGATATCTTCTGCAGTAAATGATCTATGGCTGCATGGCAGGAAGATCCGAGAAGTTCAATCAGACTGTGAGAAGGCAAGCCACCGCCCACAAAATTATACACTCTTGGCAAGTTATCAGCACCACACCAAAATCCTTTGAATAATTTTGTTCTATAATCTGTCAACCATATTGTAAAGGTAGCGGTAGGGCTATAGCAGCAAAACCTAGTATCGCTACTTAAATATGTTGCGGGTGCTACCGCTACGTTATTTAAAATGTAGCGCCGCTACCACTACATGTAGTGCAATACTGCCCACCTCGGTTTATTGGTACATGAACAATGAACAACCACAAATAAGTAAAAACCCAATTTATTCGATTTTATCTTACCTTCATAATTCATTTCTTTAATATTGAAGTTGTGTTCTCGAGATGCGAAACCTATTTTTTAAGTCAAGGCAGGGAATAAAATCCTACTCAAATTCCCGATATTGTGGTGGGTCGAGCTCTCACCATTCAAGTCGAGCTCTCACCATTCAAGTCGTGTTTCCAACGTTAAAATCGTACTTGTTATAGCCCAATCGTTATCTCACTGATGAAGTTAACCTGGAAGTAACTCGTTTCTATAACAACACATTCTTCAATGAACGTACACCCTCTGAAAAGAAGGGCAACTCCTGTACAAAGGCTGCTCTCAAAACATGGCTATTCAACTAGCACCATCTATTTCGCTTGGATTGAGACAGATCAAATTTATTGTAAGGGTCAAGTTCCATAATTGAAGTTGTTACCTTCTTTTATTCTTTTATTCTTCTTTTATTCCTTGTGAAACTGACATACATTTCCAATCAAGGTTTGTGCTTAGCCTTGGGAGAATTACCCAAATTAATGTGTTTTGCTAGAGGCAAATGTTTTCAACTCATTTTTTGTTCAATTCCTGAAGTTCGAAAACTACTAAAGGAACGGTTTCAACATCCTCTTTCGATGTGAGCAAACATAGAACACAGATTTACACTCAATCAATTTTGCATTATTCGAGCACCAATTTGTTACCCGTCATAAAGGAACGTTAGCGTGCGTTAAATTAAATTCTTTCTTAAAGAGGAAAAACTGGGCTAGTGTTGTAAATTTTTGCTTTAGAAAGTTCTTTGAGATGGAGAAATAACAACATTAGGTTCGAAACCGAAAAAGAAAGAAAAAAGTATCTGGCAACAAAAAATACAGTAGTTGCTGGCAAATGCCGGGTTCATTTGTTTTAGATATTTCAATTACAAACAGTATTTAAGAAAAGATACCGCTTGAAAGTCAGCTTCTACATAGATAAATTCAAGTTCTCAAAGTATTTTTTCTCTGCAATTTTTTCCAGCTTGAAAAGAGACAAAAGTTGGCAAAACTCATTCTTATCGTCTACTTATTGATGAATACAGTACACTTTTAAATGGGAATAAATTGGTTTTTAATAGTGGAAACAATTTTGCATGCAACCAGCTAACGAATGTAACATTTCTTATCCAACTTATGGATCATTGTCCAATCTTTGACCTGAAACATACGATATGAATCAATTTCATGTTTTATTCAGTCACTGCTATTCCATTGCATATCAACGCCCATTTACCATGAAAGACTTCATAGTTATAGGGTAACCACACAGGGCAGTATTGAGATTCTCAAAAAAAAATGAATGAATGCCAAAACCTTACAAGAATTCAAGACACAACTTGAAATTCGGACTGGTGAAAAGTAACTGACGCCTCGAATAAAGCCTTCCTGAACTATAAACCACAATATCTCAATCAGGTTTCGTGAGAGTTGATTGAAGATAGAAATTTTGTTGGGTGGATCGAAATATCCTAATCATGATGCTATGTATGTATGCATGCTTGATGAATAATTATTATTCTTATCAGCGACATGTGCCTAACTAACATTGATAACATCGCCAAAATACTATGGTCTCACGTAGAAAGATCACTCGAAACACATGAAGTTGGAAAGACTTAGCAGCCCTTTGTTTCAGTTGCACTAGCAATATCCGTGGTTACGATTTACTGGAGGCAATCCACAAACGCACACAGTCCAAACAAAAGGGCCTGCAAAAATAGTTTATAATTTGACCAGTCAGTCATCAAAAGAATGTTTTCTGGTTCGTTGGTTTAAGGCTCTTCTGTTATTAAAACTGCGTTATGGACTACAAGTATCTTCGTCCGATCAATGATTTGAACGCCTATTTTCTCTCCAAAAGAAAGTGTTCGCGGCTCGACGAAATCTGGTGAAAGACACTTGTGCACGCAACATGGATCAGATGTCTTTCGGGGATGTCAGGAAGGTGCCACTGGGCCAATTCCGCTGGCTGAAAAAACGGGATATGGTTGTGTGCTTCTCTGCCAAGGTAGGAAATTGACATTTTGCTACTTTTTCTGCTTGTTAATATTATTAATTTTCTCATCTCCTATTTCAGTGTCCGCTACGCTAAAATTTCATATTGTAGGACGATTACCGACCGCCCGCTTTCGGCGCTTCGGCTCCTCGCGCTGATGACGATCTTGAAGCCAATGCTAAGGTGTTTAGTTGTATCGAGAGGAACAAAATTCAATTAGCGTTAATGTGAAGAAGGCTATTCAATCTCGTCCGTTCTGAAAAACGAAATATATGACTTTTGCCCAATGCGAAATCTATGGTCTAATCATGGTTTTAACTCGGCTGATAGGTTCTGGTTAAGTTTACTATGAAAAGCTTAGGATAAAATAGGAAAGGTAAGTTGGTCAAGTTAGGTTTCGTTTAATTCAATTGTTTAAAAATTACCATAAGCTGTCAAATTTTAAGCGACATCTACGAATTTTGTTCCTCTCGATACAACTAAACACCTTAGCGTCCATGGACATTTAACGAAACCCAAATGAAACATTACCACCCTATAGGGTGCTCAAAGCGCTACTAAGAACAAGAACTTAAAAAATCTTCATGGTCAACTTGAACTCTTGATTGCCAATACAGGCGTATGAAGCCTTCATCATTAGTGTTCATTTCAAAATTGGAAGAGAGTGGTTGCGGTATGGCGATAGGCGCTAGAAAATCGAATTACAAACAACGCTAATAGAAATAACAGCTTCTTCAGCTTACCTCCCCTCGATGATACAGTCGGGTAATCAAATTACAAAACACAGAATCTATAGTGATAGAAGTTTTAATACCGGTATAACGTCAATACCAACAAGCAATGCATTAAATCAGCATACATATTCCTTCATCTGAGTAACACGCTTTTCAATAATATCATAGAAAAAATTGTCCACGCAAGTGGAAAACGTTGAATCATACACTCGGTAATTTGAAATGGAATGTTACACTTAATATTTCGTTTTTGCGTAATAAAAAAAGGATGGAAATACAACTCCCATTTAATTATGTCTGATCAATTGTTTAGAGACTAAAAGAATATGAATGGTTTGCTTGGGTTATGTCACGTGAGTTAGGGTCGATTATAATAGGTTGAAATCGGTCGGAATCTTTATATGTTAATTATCATACGTATCAACAAACCATTACATTCCATCCTTCGCATGTCACGCTCTTAGAATTTAGCTAGTAGCACTCGTACAAATTTCATTACAGAAAATTGCTAAGCGATATTGAAAAATTCGTAAAGCTTTTATCACAATTAGAGACAATAGGCAGAGCTGAACATTTTACCTCAATATTTAAAGTGCAAAACGCTAGACGAAACATATTTACAAATAGTTTGGTCATCTGTCCCTGGCTAAGCAGAAAATTGGGTAGGCTAGGATAGGTTAGGTAAATCGTCGCTATTTTAAGATAAATTTAATTTGATTGGATTCAGTTAAGTTGGGTATGGTTGGATTAAGTTGAGTTTAGTAAGCTCAAAATTGAAATTAGTACTTTGACTGCAATTGGTGAACTTGCAGTTCAATATTCAACTCAAATTTGAAGTTAATTGTAGTAATAAATTTTGAATATTGCAAATATTAATTGAATTGTGTCTTTATTTAGATTTAATTAAGTACGTTTGAAAATTGAGTTTTGAGACTTCCATAGAAACCAAATGAAACCAAATGAAAATCCCTTTCTTGGCCACCGGTGACTCACGCTGCGGTCAAAATGTCGAATGAAAATTTGGAAAATAATCATAAACTCTCTCACAAGTGCTGCTAGTACCTTCTTAGAGCACTCAATTACAACATTTGTGTCAAGTGCACCAAGGCTTAAAGCGAAAGTCAATTGGCCGGGTCTTCACCCGGTGTCAGATCAAGAAACTCTGGGCGGCGTTTTGACGCACAAAAACGACCTCCGTTCGCCCATTTTCGGAATACAGTTTTGCCAGCATGCACACTTGAAATACTTTTCCTAACTCTTCTCACTTACATTTTACAAACGTTTTTTTTATTTTGAATTAAATGTTCAAAACAATTGAAGCGTTTATGAACATCATTCGAGATTGTTTTATTAACACGTTCACTGCGTTCCCGCGGTTGTTAACGGTTGTTAGGTTAAGTTGTAAGAAACTAAATAGAGAAATCCATTTTACTTCTCGAAAACATTTTTATTCTTCGTGAACATTGTGAAAAATGCAATTGTACGATGACATTTCACTTTGATAACAGGTATTTTTGAAAAACGCCGCAAAACGGATGATGTTATCATTTATTCATTCCGGTAAGTAAATGAACAATTTGCCTATTGGTAGACATGTGGTCCAATACGCGGGGAACGTGTTAAGATAACATTATACCTTTTTCTGCGTTATAATGTGATTAACAGTGCAGTTGCGTGTGCAACTGCAGCTGATGCTTATACACGGAGTTACCGCTTGCAGTCAACGTAATCAATGTAGTGAAGAGAGCGGCTACAACATAGGCAAACCCTTGGTAGCTACAGATCTATTTTTCAAGAGCTAAGTACTGATGAGAAGCTATTCTGAAGGTATATGTGGCTTTAAGAACCAAATTTTTTGTTGTTTTCAAGACCATATTTTCAGTTCTGTACTGTCTGCGTAGAGTGTGAATTTTAGATTTTATTGCTTCCACAGTATAATTTGGGAGACTCAGAAGTTTTCCCACACGCATCATCTCTAGAGTTTATATTTTTAAATTCTTCCAATTTAGTATTCAATAAACATGGGAAATCTTTGTACACCTTGATTAAAATCACAACATAATCTCCAGAGAACACCATCGTGTATACTCGACAATAATTACCCGCACAGAACTTGCAGCCTTATTACCACCGGCATCCTTGCAGCTGCAGTCAATAGAAGACATACTTGATCACGACGGTTGACTACAGCCCGGTCGTGAGTGGTCAAAAAGTGGGCGTGGCGTTGATCAAATGGGCGGCGTTTAGTGCACTTGTAGTCAATTGACGTTGAAATGTCCGTACGTGTATAATGGCCTTAAAGGGCTTGTTGAATCTCTAAAGGAAAGTTTCCCGGTGTTAGGTTGCAACATGAGCATTAGATGTATTCCTTGAACAGTCATTTTGAATCATTTTCGGAAAACTTAAGGAATGTAAGTGATGAGTAAGGCTAAAGTTTACACCAGGATATCAAAATCATGGAAGATCAATATCAAAGTCATTGGGACGCTTACATGATAGACGATTATTATTAAAGCATTCATCAAAACCGCACAGTGGAGCGACATTCTACAGCTACGCATTAAAGAGACAGCTTACCCAAAAAAGTTTGTAATTTATGGATGGATTTTTCCGAAATTTCCACTGTAGGTGTGAAATGATGCAACGATTAGTTTCTGATGTATTTTTTTTGTATCAGCAAAAAATAATTTTTTTTAACCGAAAAATTAAGATTTAGAAAATTGATTCACAAATTACAATTTTGAAACTGCTGAAACGGCAAAACGTTTTTAGATAGCTTATGTAATTATCTAACGATAAGGGCTAATGGATGTTCGATAATTTCCTTTATTTTAATTTTTGGAATCTTTTGAAAAAATTTGACTTGTTTCCGTTTTTTCTAATTTTCGTGTAGTAGGATTTCAAAATTATGAATATTTCATAAATTGAGCAGCCCTTATCGCTAAAGTTTGCTAAACCCTATCGAATGATATATTTTTCATGCTTGTACTCCAAAATTGTGGACGATGAATCCATTTGAAGAAACCAATTTGCAAGTTTCCAGAAAACGGTATTTTCAAAAAAAAAATTTCCCTAATTTTTTAACTAATTGGTTTTTCCGATGATCTCCTCTGCTTTTGTAGCAATATTTGAGGGCTATCGATTGGTACATTTTCCATTCCTTTATCTTTAAAACTGTGGGCGAAAATGCAAGTTTTCAAAAACAGCAATTTTTGTAAACATTTTTTCTTACCTAGACCAAAATAAGTCTTTTTTAAACCAACTCCATAGCTTTATAGCTCTTTTCAAGTCCTTTATTTGATGCATTTGCCATTGCTGTAGCTTTAAAACTGTGTTAGAAAATTCATTTCAAAGACAAAAAGTGCAAGTTTTTAAAACTGCCGTTTTCTAAACATTGTCTTATTTTCATCAAAACAGATTTTTTAAAACTCAACTTCATTGCATAGTAGCGCTTTTTAAGCCCTTTCGATTAATATATTTGTCATTACTGTAACTTTAAAACTCTGGTAGAAAATCTAAATCAAAAGACAATACGTGTAAGTGTTCAAAAGAGCCATGTTTGTAAACATTTTTTCTTATTTTGACCAAAATTGTTTTTTTTTAAATCAACTCCTTTGCCTTGTAGCTCTTTTCAGGCTCTTCCGATTAATGTGCTTGCCTTTCCCGTAGCTATGATACTGTGGCTGGTAATGAGCTATAAATTAACGCGTGTGTACACAGAGCAGCTGGATTCAAAACAAATGCCCACTTAGAGAGTCATAATTTATCCCTGAGCGTTAGACTGTTTCGTTCCAATATCAAAGCACTTTGAGCTAGCCCATTAACGACCGCTTTTGCCATTCCCGCAAAGAAAAAGTTTCAAACAATCCTCAATTATGCGGGGAAGAAGGAGTCACCCTGCAAGTCGCGTGCTTCAAGGTCACCCTACCCTGCCCCCTCAACTCCCGTCTGGTGGGGGTACGAATGTACGTATACGCCACGGTAGAAGAAACAAGGTAGGGTCATACCAGTTTTTTTTCGTCATCTGGGTGGGTTTGCTGACGTCACGGCAACGAACCAATGGCAGCGCTCATATTGCTTCTCGTAGCACTGCTACCCCTAAATCCATCTCCACTATTGGCCTAATGTCACTGCGTTT
The DNA here is from genome assembly GCA_014220935.1 of Platorchestia sp. MABIK. Classification (NCBI taxonomy): domain Eukaryota; kingdom Metazoa; phylum Arthropoda; class Malacostraca; order Amphipoda; family Talitridae; genus Platorchestia; species Platorchestia sp. MABIK. Next base: position 9,129 of record JACJUY010004234.1, on the reverse strand, counting down.
TGATGACGTCATAAATTTTGTTTTAAATAAAGCCTTTCTATTGGCTAGCCGAACAAGAAGAAGTGTATTTTCCCCCATAGAAATGACCAAACCTTCTTTCCTCTACCGTGGTATACGCCAGCCAATTATATCGTTCGAAGCGCAAGATAAGATCAACTTGTAAACCGAAAATCTATAATTTCTCAGAATCGAACTTAGCCTTATATCCAAATTTCTGCCAGAATAAATCTCTCATTCTTAACAAAAGCAACTGATGAATTCACAATGCATTCGTCGAAGTAAGTAAAAGTAATTATAAATTAATTCTGCATTTTTTTTAATGGGTTTTTGAAATGTATTAATTTGCACTGGATTAGAATTTTATCAGTTGGATCTGGTGGTCTAACTAAAAATTGCAAATAGTAAATGGGAGGTAACTCAATGCAAGAAAATTTGACCCGATAGAAAATAACTTATGCCAATGAAAATCAGTGACCTCAATTTACCCAGGACCAGTTTTCAAAGTGTATGCAATTGATAAATGAACAGTAGACTTTTGTCCCCAGAGTTATAATTGTGAGCATTGTACTTATCATCGATCGTTGTCATGATGTCAAGTAGTTTTCATATCAGAGGGGTTGAATTCCATAGTGGAAGCTTGTGGAGGCTTTCGAACAGATATGGGCAAAAAAGTTATCGGGAGGCTTCCTGATCTTAAGTAAAAAGGAGAGAACTAAAAATGCCGTATAAAACATGTTTCGAGTAAATGTTTTATACGGTATTTTTAGTTCTCTCCATTTTACATTCGAACTGAGATTCAGGCAGTGAACTCTACTCACCTCATTCAGCAATACGCAATCATCTTGAAAAATGCGAGCTCCCGAATTTACAACCTATTGTTAAATTTCAAACTTAGCTTCAACTACGGATGAACTCAGGACTTCAAAATTTCAACATATTTTGAAGCAAAAACACTCGCCTGGGAAACCTGTTCATTTAACCTGCACAGTTCTATTTATCTTCAGATGCATTTTTGAATGTATCTCATTGTAATATTAAGTAAATCTACGATTAAAGCAAATTCTGGACTTGTCCATAGCATAAATTATAGCTGAGAAGGCAATTCTCTGATCCTTCCGAATATATTTTTAATCTCTGCTGTAGGATCGTGTTTATGTGTCAGCACTCCATCGTTCTTTTTCAAAGTAAATTTCAATGCTACGGAGCAAAACATTAATGTGAGCTATTGTACAGCGCCCATCAACAACTACAACATTTACTAACGTTCGAAAAAATTAACCATTATCGGCTTTTTCGTAAAAAATTCTACTGCATTTTAACCTAAATAAATTGAAATTCATGGTCTATCGTTAGCAAACATTATACAGTATACGCTGTGAAGGTGTGCCCTTCTCAGTTTGTGACGTAACTAAGGTGATTCGGATGGTATATTCCAATCATAAAATAATAGGAAAACAGGAAATACCAAGTCGAGCAGAACAGGAAAATGATATTTATTTTTTTCATGTCCCAAAGTGTTGGACGCAGGTAAATGATGTTTTCGTTGTTCATAAAAGAGTGTGTTCTACATGTTGGGGAAAGAAATTGCTAGATTCTGATGCATACACTACAATTATTACAAGGCCAATATTTAATAAAAATTTTGATTTGCCAACGAAGACAAGTATTCAAAGAATAATGACAACCTTTGCTGTACAACACTCGGCATTTTTCAAACGACTCACGTATAAATGCAACTGTAGAGCTTCACAGTTGTGAAACGAGATGCCTTTATAAAGCAAACATGTACTAAACTCAACGAGATTCATAGCACATGATGAAAACATTTTAAGAAACATATTCTAGCAGTATTTGGCTTTATGTGAACCCGAGCTATTGAACAAAAATAGTAAAAGACACAAAAGTTTTGTATGACTATTATAATGGTTCGTCCTCCTTGTTAGTTCTTTTATCGTATTCATAAGTCATTTTTTTCTGATGACATATTTTTCTGATTACTGATGGCTAAATAATTGCAAGGGATTAAATAAACAGGCTTCCAAATTAGTTATTTAATAAAGAGATGATGACTTGAAAAATAATGATGACTTCTGATTCAAATAGTTAACACAATCGATGGACAGGAATTTGTTTGTAATAAGCTCATATCGAGGTGAGGCCTCGTTACTGAATCATTCAGCGAAACAGATTATATGATACATGATGTGAATTTACGCATACATCCTAGATACAGAATAATGCTCCGTACACAGAAAGCAAATGCATATTCCTACACGTGAGATAACAGGAATGAATGGTAATTGTGAATACATGAAGGAGTGATACTCATCTGACTGCCGGAGCCATCGCTTGCCCAGAGGGCAGAGCGGGGCGGCTGCACGTCCTACACTTCGAGTTGCCGTGGCGCTAATGCTAAGCACTCTCCTAGACAGGGTAGGCCCCAGCGACGCTTGTCACGACTGCGAACATACACGTTTCCCGCTTACAATGCTTTACATTAATGATTTACCGGAAATAGCAAGTGTCGTCAGATAATTAGATTAGATTACATTCACACATTAATTAACAAGTAATTATATGGAATGAACAAGATTTTAGGTGTCTACGGAGAGAGTTTAGATATGTGAAGAGAAATGGAAGTATCCGGCAGTGCAGCTCCCTCAAGACGCTGGTGGGTGACGCGGAGTGGGGGTGTCAAGGTGGGGTAGCTTTCAAATGACGCTTCTCGACGTACTGAAGTAACCGTTGGTTGCGATGTTCGTAGAGCCAAGCATATGCGGTTCGAATCGACGAGAATATATTTTTGATGGCGGATCTTTTGCGAAGGTGATCCTTGGCCAAACGAACCCTTCTTCGTAACGTTTATTTAAACACGACGTAGGGTATCTGAAGCGTAAAACCACGACTCTATCACTGATACAATACTTTCCCTAAAGGTGGGAACATCAACCTGGCTGAGGTACCTTCTCGGAGATGGATTCCCGGACGTGCTTGAGAAGGGGAAAAGCCTTCACGGTGCAGCGATTGCCTACCTCGTGCCGCAAAACAAAACATCCAAGTAATAATTCGAATTATTTGTGAACCTTCAATGTTAGAGACTCCTGTACGATATTATGTGCGCTTGGCCTTATAAATGGGCTAATGAAATGATGTGGGAAATGTTCCTCCTCTTTTGCTGACCAGTTGTGCTCAGCTGAAATGCAATTATTACTAAAAAACGAAGAATTTATGCGTGCTTGTATATACACAAGGTATATGTCGATTTCAATGTCTTTCATTCTACAACGTAATGAAAATTGAAGGTGACGTTAAACAACTCATCAGTGAGAACACAAGGAACATTTGCTTTTTTCTAGCTAATTCCTCAAATTTCTTCGGAACTTGTGCACTCCAACCAATTCTTCTAAAACGTTCAGGTCACAGTCTTTTTTTATTGAAAACATGAATCTGTTCTACCAGATTCCATAGGTGTGTATCAATTCCTTATCGTTTTACATTTGTGCTCAGAATTAAGAGAAGGAGACCTGCAACTAACCATTACAGACAAAATATTTCGAATAAAAAACACTGGACATCCATTTCGATGGCGTATCCTTCTCTAATTTATTTGTATTTACTGCTTTGATCACAACAGGGAATCAGTCCTACAGCAGCTCATGAACTCCACAAGAATAGCCAACGTTAGGCACCCCTTCACTCGACTCGTTTCTGCCTTCAAAAGCAAATTTGAGCCATGCCGGACGAACAAGTGAGTTTTACCTTATAATTTGCTTACAACTCAGAAGTGAGTTTGTTTTCATCGTTCCCACAACTGATGTGTACTAATAGATTTCCAAAATGAATTAAAAACACATTTTTTCAATCGTAGTGGAAACATATACGTTTTATTTTAATTTATACTCTTGAACTTGATAAAGATGAAATATCGGACAATAGGCTAAGTATTTTAGCACACAATTTTACTCGGAGCGCGGATTTCAAATACGAAAAAAAATTTCGTAAAATTATATCGCTTACGAGGCAGCATAATTTGAATATAGATGGTTGCGTCTATCACAACAAAGTGTTACTCATCGAAATTTTGGAATTCCACGCTTTCGTAGATGGAAAACTGGTATTTTTCTGCATAGAAATGAATTCTAATTTACAGTTGATGGCAAGCTTTTCGTCTACCTCACGTTGTCTATTGAAAGAACAAACAAAAACAATAAATATTTCTTCGAGTAATTCCCTTGTACTGGGCTCACATATATGGTCTTCAATCGATAATATATAAGCACTGAACTACTTGCCCCACCAAGCATAGCAATAAAGGTTTACTATCCTAAAATCTGCTTTAATGTATCCCAGATTCGGGTAGGACGTGCTCTACAAATTATGATTGAAACATGTGTGTGTTTCATGAGACTGTGTACTTAGCTGAGGAGTGCGAGGCTTGGCATTTGCGTATTTTTTTGGCTAAGCCAAAGCTCTCATTAATTTTTTAGTTAACTAGAACCGACATCACGATCCAAATACAAGAGCATTCCAAAAGGAAGTCACTTCAGTGCATTCACTTTTGCGAATGCACTGAATTCCGATGATAATGGCTATTTATTGTGTGGGATGAGACAATGGAAGTGTAGCAGGCTGCGTTGTAAACGCATGTCTGTACGAGTATAGCAGCCTCACTGCCTAGGCCTTACTCGTTCGACAGTGTAGACTCAGCATGAGCAAGAATTTTATTGAAACCATAATTACACCGCAAGAAATATCAGTGACCTTGATTAATCATACTCAATTAAATTAGGTTATTTGGAGTAGCTTTAAACCACTTCAGCAGCCAAGTTCTTGTTAAAAGTTCGAATTTTAACCTGCAGCCAAATAAAAGTTGTTTAATGGCTCAGTCCTAGCAAATCTCAACTTATTGATGGCTGGAATTACGCTACCCTAAGTTAAACACATGTTGAATTTCTTCAATTCGAGTCAAATTCGTAAATAGAACGGCCATCCTTTGATTTCAGGCAGATGACTTGCATTCGCTAACTCACTGCGCCTAGCCAAGCAACTTGCCTGTCTCACGATTAAAGAATGCAGAATGACCAGACAAGATATAGCTATGCAACCGACATCGGCGTGGGGCTTAAGTAGACGATATAAAACGTATCCTGAAGTAGAGTTGAATTACCCCTGATGTGTGAGAAGCCTGACTTAAAACCTAAATCCAAATTGTTAACTGGTCTGCATGAAAATCGGCCCTGACCCCATTAGTACTGTTTCATAAGTAACATGAGCTCCTAAATACGAATATCGCCCTCGTTTTTCCCCATCAACCGCCGTTTTTAGATGAAACCATCCATTTTAACCTATTTTTATCACTTTTCCATGATATCAAAGAATAAAAAGGATTACATTAGTCTTTAGATATCTCGTGGGGACTAGAGAAGTGAAAGATTTTAAAACATGAACAGGTGTAGCAAGCAGGTAGATTTGCGGAGAGGGGAGGGGGATTTTCACCCTAAAATTGCCCAAGGAAACCATAAAAGATGATTGATTTTTCCGTTTTCCTATATTTTTTTACATATTTACTAAATATTCCTGCTTCAAGCTCTCCTCATCCTCCTTAGAAAACACCACCAAATAATGAAACTAAATAGGAACAATAGAAAGCGACAATGATTTTATTATTTAGCAACAAATACTGCATAGCAACAATTAGAAAAAAGTACGGCAACAGTTCGGAAGATTCATTGTACTACGTTGGAGCTCTCAACACCTCGCTCGCACAGGTTTGCGCAGGAATTCTCTTGCTTTGACGAGTTTACAGTTGCATTAGTCCTGAACTATAATCCTCATTTTCCTTCAGTACATCTCTAGAGATCGTAGAGTCAACTCTTCGTTGTACTAGGCTGGGATTGTGTGTCTCCAATTGTTTTAATTGTTTAAAACATTAGAATTTCTGTGTAAAACAGTAGAAACATTTTGGATAACAACAAAAATGTCGCTTATATCGAAGAATTACTGCCAGCGTACAAAGCCATGAGGTCCAACATGTCTGTTAATGTGCATTTCTTTCACTCCCACCTGAACTTCTTCCCTGAAAATTCAGGTGTAGTTTCGGGTGAACACGGAGAACGGTTCTAGCAAGACACCACTAAGTTCGTGAGGAGATTTTCAATGAAGTGAAATGCGAGCACGTTGACAGAGTACCACTGAATTTTGGTATTAAAAACGTCTACCTCCGAGTTTAAAAAGGAAGCATGCACCAAATGAAGGTATATTCATTTCATATTCATGTACTATTCTTCACGCTTAATGTTTTACTAATTAATTAATCTTTCGTCATTTTTACAGGGAAAATAACCTTATCGAAATTAAGTAATTCTACCTGAAAATAATGGGTGATTGGGGAAAACAGAGGTTATGTTCGGATTTGGGTAGTCATTTTACTTAGAATCTGCAAGACTGGTATCAGAGCTCGAAATTATTGTGCAGACCAGTGTAGTCATTTTGACCATTTAAACAATTTAAACAATTTAAACAATTTATTTACCACAGGTGATACAGAGGTAGAATGTTTCTNAAATGTGCAAGATATAGATTATTTTGCACGGGACTCTGGTAAGGAGCAAGGCTGGATTTGCGACAGCTTACAGAATAGAATTTTTTAAATTGTAACATGTTTTTGCGTCTAAATTTATGCTGCATCAATGCACTTTTGTCCTGAGTCAGTCAACATAACTTGACCATTATATTTTCTCCCCGAATGAAACTATCATGTTTCCCTAACGTTGATATTTATAGTAACCAGTACTTAATTATTCCCACACACCATAAACTGCGCCTGGGCCTTGGAAACACCTTTAATGATATCTTCTTTATTGTACTTGAGATGCAGAAAAGTTTTACGCATTAAGGTGAGTGCAAATTCTATTTAATATTCATGTTCAGATGCAGGGCTTGATTGAGAGGCAATCCCACGACATGGTGTTTCTACCTGAATTGTTCCCATTTCAGGGTAAAAACCTTAGTGAGGTTCAATAATTTATTTGAAGGAGCGTAAATAACAGTGGAATAACGAAGGTGCTACTTTACAGCACTTGCTTAAGTTGGATTACGTAAACCGAACAAAAAATTGTGATCTGCCTGGCAACCTTCAATCAGAGCTATAGCGAGATCTACCGATACCTGATTGATATCTTGGTTCAGTATAACTAATAGCTCTGCGTGCTTTCTCGGAGAAACACACACAAATATTAAAAAAGTAAAAGAATCATTCGTAATACGTAATTGGAAACTTCTGGCCAGAGCAGACGTAAATGAGAAGTATAATTTAATATTTCAGGTTTTTAATGTAGGACGATGGTGCATTCATAAACGCTCTTCTTATAGCTTGAGACCGAATACATCAGCAAAATACTCATTGTAGTCGTAGAATTCAAATAATTGAGAGTTATAATGAGCTAACCCCTTGACATTTACCCAAGGCGAGAATGTGAATGGTCGAGATGAAAGGTCAGTGAGTAGAAAAGTTTCCTCTTTAATCTCTTCTACTCACTGAACTTGAGCTTCTCTCATAGCATTTCCTTGGGTTAAGAACTGTTAACCATTTTCGCAACACGATTGCAAATGGCGAGGGAAAAAGCATGATTATCTCCATAAGAGAGAAGTAAATGCAGGGACTGCACGGGCATTCGGCAAAAAGGAAATTTCGCTGTGCATGCTTTCAGTTTCAAATCATGGAAGCGTGGTTTCTGAAAAACTCAGCTATCTCCAGCAGGCGGCGTTATATACTTTGAACAGTAATTTGTTGAAAAACCTTTCACAAAAGGGTGGGGCAGGCGAAATCAAAATTTTTCACTTAATAGCCGTGTGGGGGAAAAGCTTCGTTAAAGAGGTACAAGGACTTGAAATTTGAAACGTTGTAGAGAAAAATTCGTACTCCGTCGGTGTCAGGGAAATGAAATGTTGAAGTTAGGAAAGCATTTTTATTATGAACACAAGTAACGAAATTACATTTTTGATTACTATGATCGCTAAAAAATTTTAAATTAAGTTAGGTGTTTACAAAATATTGTATGTTCAACTTGACGCCCATACGATGTGGGCGCACAAACGCCGGTGCAATGATTGCCGGACGAGATCGAAGACACCAGGAGTTTCATAAATCCTTGCGAATCTTCTTAATAATTAGAGCTGTTATTGTGTTTCTTGTGTTCTTAATAAAAATGCTATCCCCACTTCTATATTTCCCTTCCATGTCACTCTTAAATTATCAATTATTTTCCTCTTCGCTGACGTTTCATATTAAAATGCTTCGTTAAAGAGTCACAAGAACTTTCAAACCACATGGTTGTATAGTAAAAAAGCATTGATTTCAACGGTCTCAACTCCATGTTAGAGTTTGCTCGACAAAGTGCCTGTCACCTTGTGTAAATCGCATATGCAGAGCAAAAAAAAGAAGAGTACAGCAACACGTGAAAATGTAGTTACTCGAGCAGATCGGGGGTGGAAAGAGGTTCAGTATTTTCAATTTTAAATGTCTGTGTACAACTATAGCGAATGTTTCCTAATTTAAACTGTGTTTCATGTTCATTTCACTTAATAACATTGTAATTTGAGTTAATGCAGAGAATATAATTCATTCTCTATCAGGTCGTCAAATGGTAGCTCTAATTTTTGAATGAATGTTTCCTTCGTTTATCTTTTGTACCGATAGTTTCCTAAATGAATTCCCCATTTATTGTGGTAATATCTGTTCATACATTTTATTAAGGGGTTATGTCTAGTAAAAAATAGTACGAATTTAATGAAGAGTCGCATAGCAAAAATTTCGAATTAGTTTGCAAGCTAATAGTTTTGATAATATATTCCATTGCAAGCTTTCCTCCGGACGCTCTGTTTTATACTGCATTCTTTATTCAGTCAATGATTTGTTTACTTAATTGTAGCAAGTGGAAGTGAAAATCAGACGTACAATTTTTTTAGGCTTGAACATATAGTTTGTCGTGGTTTTACGCTTCAGATACCCTACGTCGTGTTTAAATAAACGTTACGAAGATGGGTTCGTGTGGCCTACGATCACCTTCGCAAAAGATCCGCCATCAAAAATATATTCTCGTCGATACGAACCGCATATGCTTGGCTCTA
>JACJUY010004233.1:60235-74331 GCA_014220935.1 Platorchestia sp. MABIK | reverse complement strand
TCCTAGTTCGGTACTCACGGCTTATGAACTGAATCGCAACCTACCATGATCGTAACTCTCTGAATGGTGTTGATAACTATAGGAGAAGACAGCTAGAAAAGGTTTAAGAGGAACTATATTGCGCACTAAACGCACCCATCCCTCTTCTTAAGGTAAGAACCTGGAAAAAGTGTATTGAACTCGTCTGTTATCAAAAAGAAGGGAATGTTGGACACAGTGCTATAATAGAAACGTAAAATTTATGGTGCATCGCTCATGTCCTAAATAAAGGTGATTTAAAACAACGAGTTACAAATTGGATGAACTTTTACATTTATTGCTCGCAGTGGTACAGTGGTTAAAGGATCGGCCATGCATGTTGGAGACGAGGGTTCGTATCCCGGCACTGGCGCGGCGATTTTCCCCGTTGGGTATAAGGGAGAGCTCAAGCACAATACCCCACTCAACCCAGGTGTCGGAAATAGGTACCGGCTTCATGGGGTAACCGTCATGGTGTCCTATTTCTAGTGTTAGTCAAAAGACATTTAAAAAACCAATGCTTAAGATCATATGTATCGGGCTTGATTGGAAATAAAGCATCCTAAGATGCCGATGTTTGATGTTCGTTTTTTGACTTTAACCATACTAACTTTTCCCCTTACTGCAGGATCCCCGTCAAACGATTTTGGGGAGCATGGCCGAACATTATTTTAAGCAGCGAGTTTCCTTCTGTTCTCATGTTGGTTAGCCTGCGAATAATTTATTAAGTCATTTTGACACCAGGCACTGTGGCTCGTAGCAAAGCTATATTGTGACTTTGCATATCTGACTTTACCTAGAGCGAAATTCAGACGAATTGCTTGAAGGAAATACTTTTTGAAGAAACGAACACTTAATCTGTTCTTTGCATGAAATTATCAGCATTTAAGAGCACCACTAACACTGTTCAAAATCCGATATGTAGAGCAGCAATTTAAACACAAGACACTACACTACTTAACACTAGCCCTGGAAAACCTGCTTAGTCATAGATTATCTCGCTTAAAAATAGATCATTTCAGAACAATTTACTCAGACTACCCACCTAAGAGAAATATCACGAGGTTGCTTCAAACATAATCCCTTAGCCAAAAAAAGAAGAAAACAGTTTATTTCCAATGAAGATTATACAAAAACCGCCATTGTATCACGAGATTGTATCAAACATAATCTCTTATCCATGGAAAAAATTAGAGAAAGAAAACAGTTTATTTCCAATAAAGATGGTACAAAAACCGCCATTGGTTTTTAAAACGTTTCAACATAAAGATCCTTCGTTGATAAACACACATGGGTATCGTAGCCGAGGCACTTTAGAATGAAACGCTTGATCATGCCACGGATGCGCCTCAGTTACTCTGACTCTCGACATTAGCATGTTTGCCACAAACACATTAACGTTCGCCACAGACACATTTCAAGGCCACAAGAACATCAATGTTCGCCACAAACACACTAATGTTCACCACACACACATTTCAGGACCAAATGAAATTTGGACTCAGCTAGTTAAGCGACACTTTCAAGTCTAACTTAAACGCCGTGGCATCTATGATTTTACCTATTCAGTGCAGAAACAACGTTAGGGTGGCTAAAATTATAAATGCCCCACCAAAAAGGTAGGACTGGGTGAGGTTCGTAACCGAGTTGTGCCCTTGCCTGTCGCTCATCCTAGTCACCTTGAGACGCTCCCGCTGGGTTAAAGTAATGTTAATGTGAGAAAAATGGATGATCACTTATGTAAGATGAGAAATATAACGCGGGCTTTTCAGTTTGGATAAGAATGGTGCTTATATCTAGACCTACGGGTTACTTTGAAGTGTACCAGTCATCCACCACTTTCCTTTCCGGAAAGCACTCAATATTATTTGTTTTTTTTTTAATTTACCAGTCAATCCACTTTGTTTCAAACATGTGACATTCATTCCAGGTTTAGAAGCATCGAGATCATTATATTTTCATCATTACAGGGTCATTTACTTCGCTTTAAATTACGTACAGGGCTGTCCTATCTCGTAACCCATGCTCCGACCAGACTGAGGCACAAAGATAAGCAACAAAATTTCAGTGCTAGAAAAAACACTGAATTATTTTAGCTTCCAATCAGTGGTTCTTAACCTTGTTGGAGGTACTGAACCCCACAAGTTCCATACATGCATTAATCGAACCCTTTGTAGTTCGAAAAATAAAATGTGTTTTTTTCTTCAAATTCAAAACATACGTAAATACACTGTAATACTATACACTGTAATACAGTGTATAGTTTTAGTGCACAAACTATATACTGGCACAGTGGCTGTTACAGTACACAAATTGTACCATGCCGAACCCAGGTTAAGAACCACAGCTCTAGATACTCAGTCCATCACCTTTTTTTGTGACACAGTTTTATGCGTTTTCATTTTTGAATTATTTAAAAGTCTCAACACTACCTCAACCCATGAACGGTTCTCTCGGTCATGTTACAGCGGAATATTACCTTTAGCTGCATGACAGAACATCTATGAAGCGATTTACATGCAGTCTAACTTCTTTGTGACAAACTAGTAATCTTATGTTGCCCTTGTCCCAACCCATTGTGAAACGATTCAATTTGTCCTGTTAAAGCGGTATATTGCCTGTAGCTGCATTACAGAACATCAACGAAGCGATTTACAAACAGTCTAACTTCTCTTAAACAAACCAGTAATCATATGTTGTTCTGATCCCCTTAGAGAAATATGAGTGGGTTCCGAACGCCCGCACGTAGCCATGGAACTACGGCTCGTATGACAGTCCTGTAAGCCATTAAGTAACTTTTTATGGCATGGCTATAATGACGTATTCTAAATACAAGCTCACTGCCTCTTTATTAGTCCACCTTTTCGTGATTCAAGCGCTTACCTACGGTGGAAAATTATTATCATGAGTCACAATATCGTTTTTAAAACATTTGAAGCAAGAACATGATAGAGACAAGTTTCGAAGAAACTTTTAGCGGCGCGGCTATAATAACGCATTTTAAACACAAGCTCGCCGTCTACGTATAAACCCACTTTTTGAGCAATTCACCCAGTTACCTAAGATAAAAATTTTCACTACGAGTCACAGAAACTATACAGTTTTCATTACCCTACAGTTTTTATAACCTTTGTTACCTACGATGTAAAATTGTTATCATGAGTCACAGAAGTTACACAGATTTTATTACCCAAAAGTTTTTACAACCTTCGTAGCAAGAGCATGATAGAGGTGAGTTTCTGAGAAGTGCTGGTATTCTTTGAAACGATCTAGGGAGGAAGGGTAACATGTGCAGAAGGTGGCCAGTAGGCACTGCCAAGGTGAACGGCCAGCTCTCGTTGGCTCATGCTGTTGCGCCCGGGAGTGTCCGACTAGTGTCATACGTAACAAAATGTTGCGCCGACGTGCAGCGATGGACTCTACAATATATTATTTCCTGAGCAATGATTAGCATTGAGAGTACGTATTTGTTTTTGCAGTTTTGTTTCCTTAGCATTGATTGACTTTGAGGGTATGTGTTTGTTTTCACGGTTTTTGGGATCCCTTCATTGATGTTGTCCACCGCGAGTCTAAACTTGAGAAGGTAGCAGAACGGCCACGGGCGCAGCAAACGGACGTGCTGGACGCAATGAGAAGACTTAACCTTTACCAGTTCGGTCGTGATGTTCCCTCCGGCTCTGCTAGCTGGACTGTCACGTCTCAGATTACACAATGCTTGCTAAACCAATTCACGATACGAGCAATGATTGAGGAACTAGCATATCCCCGTACGCCCGTCACAGTACGAGCAATAAGAAGATCTAACATTGCCCGGTGCTCCAAAATGCAGCTACGATAAATTACACTTTGCCTGCGGCAGGTAAAACTGAAGTCCAACATGCAACTCAAATTTAATGTATATTGTAGTGAGTTATGTTGAAAATATCACACATTAAACTGGATCATCCCTTCATTCAGTTTTGATTAAGTATTTACGAAAATTGAGTTTGTGACTACTGGTCTGTCAGGAGCATTATGAAAATTCCCTCCGTTTGCCACCGGTGGCGCACGTCGCAGTCAAAGAGTTAAGGAAAGGGAAGTGGACGACATGGATTCACAGAACAGTTCTGTGGAAATTTGCGTTGATGTAAGACAGGGGCAACTTTTACGTTAGCCTCACCTAGCCTGAAGTGCAAGGTTACAAGCAAGTACGTCCACTCTACCTCATCTATATTATCAAAATTCGTCTTTAGAGCGTTTGGGTGTCTCAAAAAGTCGCTCTGGCTGGTGCTTCTACGGTGCTGTGAGCCTGACATTTTTAGAACATTTTACCGTTTCTTTTCAGCGAGTATGAGCACGAAATTGACTTACGCAACTAATTTTCTGATGTCCTATAAAACTGCGCTGATATCCTAAAATTTTGCCTTTATTTCTTGACTTTGTTTACTGGCAGCAATTCAAGTCATTCAGGCAATGAAGATTATTGTTTTACTTGAAACGTTTTAAAAATCAATGTTGATTTTTGTACCAACTTAATTGGAAATGAACCGTTTTTATTTCTTTCTATGCGTGCCACGTACAGGATTCCTACAGATAAGCAATGCTAGAAAAAGAAAAGAGAAAACAGTTTTTTCTAAAAAGGTTTATGTATAAAGCAGTTCAAGAATTTAAATTTTTTTTACTCCACCCCAATGTCTGTTGCCGGTATTTCTCATGTTTGTATGAAGAAATGCTCATTTTTGCTCGCTTCTAAACCGAAATCATCTAGAAATAAAGTAGGGAGGCCTAAACTAACATCTAATCTACTAGAAATAGAGAATACTATCTTAAAACAACGTGCAATATTCTAAAAGAGGATTCGCACAACAGCAAACAACCGCTTGTAACTTCAACATAAAATCACTAAGGAAAATTTTTTTTGCAAAAGTCATTAATGCACACATTTTTTGACGTTAACCCTTTAAAGGTAGCATTTTTGCACTTATATCACCGTTGTCACAACCGCCATCATTCTACTAGCCCTGGCATCAGGTTGTCACCCCCATCGTGGTAAGGAAGGAACTGCCACTCGGCAGGTAAAAAAAGCTATTAGGGGAATTTTTTTCAAAATTTCAATATTCAAAGTTTCAGAATTCGATTGAATTAAATACATTATATTCTTAATTTGTGGAAAGTCGTATAAATTGAGCGTAGAAGTATTGCTTTAATTTGAATTTTACTCAATATCAATGCAGAGTCTTTTTAAGTTTTCACTGTAGCAAAAAATGCTTGACAAATCCACCTCTAAGTTGAAAAAAATTCACCATAATGCTCTATTTCTAACACCAAATCAATATCAGTTCAGTGCTTTTTCAGGGGTAAAAAAATAATGCATCTAGATCAAACGTATAAATGGCAGAGTCTACACATTTCGATCTTCTTTGCAAGCCACGTAAAATGACAGTTAAAGGACAACCATGGAGTTAAATATTAAAATGACAAATATATGTACGACAACACCGTCACCTGAGTGGTAGAAGCACCCAAACGTACGATAGCGAGGTGTTCGCTGTGATCTTCAAGGTTCGGCGACCGCTGCCTTCACTGGATAGTGAGACGGTCACTCTACTGACTCTAGCAGAAATTTGAGTCAGTTCGTTGCTGCTGCTCGTGTTGAATGGTGAAGCGGCCGTGCTAGGAATATGTGCAACATGGACTTAATGTAGAATCTCAGACATCATTTAAGAAAAAATGATTCAGTAAAGCGCCTACCTGTACGAACACCCAATAGTTTCTTAGGAGAGGAGCTACTGTGGCTCACTCACTCACAAAGGGTGACATTTTCTCAAGTTTAATTGTCGTCCGTAATTATTTCGTTTTCCTCCAACACGTCACGTCTCACACGATCAGGTAACTTGTCATAGTAAAGCCACAAATTGAAACGACGCTATGTTGCTGCTGTTCTTACACAAAAAATGTTTCCGACAATGCAGGTGGATCGAGACGGCAAAACGTGACTGTGGTCTGCTGAAATAATTGCTCCTCCGTTCACTTTCCACGAAATATATGACTGACCTCTTCTGAGATAAAGAGCTGCTTTGTAATCATGTTTACAGAAGAAGAATTTCCCTTACTATGCATACATTAGGAAGATATGATATACATGTGGAGTAATTTTTTATAACAGCAACGGCTCGCAAACAGTGTCCGTGTTGTTTGTGAAAACAGGAAAAAAGAACCGTACAGCTTCAACATATCTTTCCATTTATTAACGAAAAAGATGACTAGACTGGTTAAACAATACAGTGCGTGTTTACATACATTTTCAATTTTATAATACACTCGAGGAAGTTAAAGGTTAAACAATTAATAAACTTTATTTACCACAAGTGATACAGCAATAGATTGTATCTTAAAGTCTAGTACCTTTCAACCTTTGAATCGAAAGCAAAGGGAAGCTGCACTTTTACCTTGTACGCTGCTCATTCTTGGCGTTGGCTAACCTTACGAGGAACGGTGCCACAATCCTAAAAAGGCTCACCTGCAAGAACGTCGGGTAAATGAAAGTGTTTGTGAAGAATATGATTCACCGTTGACGAAGGCAGACTGTTTTTAGTTCTGATGCAGAAAACGGCATTTCTTAGACCGTGTTATGAAGAGTGTGGATAAATATTAGTTGTTATTAGTTGTTGGTATTAGTTGTTAGTCAGGCACATCAAGGGTCCGCTATGAATTCAGGATTAGATGTTTTGTTTTCCTGAAGATCACATTCCTTTAGATGTTCTGACGTTAATGCTTTTGCAGGCAGTTTGGGGATTTGAGTGGTGAATTAGGAATAAGGGAACACATCATTAAACCCGGAAAATCTCATATGTAAGTTAAATAACAAAATGTTTCCATTGTCCCACGTTCCTTATGAATTTACAGCAATTTTGCGAGTAAGTAGTAAGATTTAATTCGGTTCGCGATCAAAGAATGATTAACCCTTCCATCATTTCTTCGCTTTTACAGTATTTCCTCACATTCATAAGCCAGACAAGTCATTCCTGCAAGTTGAACTAATTTCAATGCTTCCTGATTAATCGCACGCTTCACAAAAATTTCACTCCGAAATCTTTTTTCATCCACCATTCACCAGCGAAGAAAGAATAAACTTTTTTTCGAAATATAAACGCTTTTTCATTCATCTCTTTTTGTTTTCAAACCAGAGCATCTGCACTAGCGCGGGGGCACATCGGAGACAAAATCTTGCTTTTATTCTTGTGGCCCAATTAAAGAGTAAGAATTTTTACAACAATGGCACGATTTACCACATTAAAAACTACGGTTGCTACGGTCGGTTTGGTTAGGCTGGCAGTAGCAGCATTGATAAAGCGTCTTTACAGCTCAATTATATTTCTATCCTTCGTAAAAGCGTGCAAAATATAATTGAATGATAATGTTTTAACTTGTACGCCACAACTTATTTTAAATAAAGATAGTTAATACTTTGACTGCGACGTGAGCCACCAGTGGTAGATGGAGGGAATTTTCACAATGCTACCGATCAACCAGTAGTCACAAACTCAGTTTCCATAAATATTTAACGGAAACTAGATAAAGGTATGATCCTGGTAATGTTAGCCATTTTTAACATTACTTACTTCAATTGTATATTAAACTTCAGTTTTGTCAGCCGCAGTCAAAGTGTTAAATGATTAAAATGTTGTTCACATGATACCGGTGCGCGAATGAACAATTTACGGATCTTTTCCAGGTAAGCCCCGCCACTAGTGCAACACATAAGTTCACTCACTTGTAACTTTCGAAATAATGCACCTATCAACTTCAAATTGTAATTGAATCGAAAGATTAAAACATTCTTTCGTTTGCAAGCAATTTGAAGTCGATAGGTGCATTATTTCGAAAGTTACAAGTGGGTGAACTTATGTGTTACGTAAGTGGCGGGGCTTATCTGGAAAAGATCCCAATTTACCTTATGGTACACATACTGTATGTACCAATACGTTGTCAACGTGTTAAAGAATGACTTCCAGTGTCTGATTTGGAGCAGACACCCGCCAAGGCTAGCCTTTCTTGTGCAATTTCAGACCTCGGTCGCCGTTAATTTTTTTTTGCGTGATCCTTGTAGCCGTCTTCTCTGCAAGCTAGACGAGCTAGAAAAAGTCCAGGCACTGACTAGCTTTGATTTTTGCCTTGCGATTGTCTCTACCAGTCGTAGCTTTTTTTGAAAGCTTTCGAAGACTGGACACTCAAAAAAGGAGGACTTATGTTGTTTTACGCCTAAAAATATGATGGGTAAAGAAACTAGGTCGTAAATTCTGTTGGAAAAGGGGCTAGTTCATTTTTTCGAAAGCGTACACAAACTGAATGCTCTAAAAGGTAGGGTGTGTTTTTTTTTACCCCTAAAAATATGAAGTGTGTGGAGAAACTGAGTTGTAAACTCTTTTGAAAATAGAAGCGAGCTTATTTTCTTAGTGGGATTTAAGAGTTTTTTGAGTTGGTGCCATTATGTTTTGGAGTGCAATGCAGTTGATGCGCAAAATGTGTTCGGATGTATTTTGCACTTTTAAAGTAAACATGTAGACAGACAATGTGTGCGGAGATATTTTATGCTGTTAATGTAGAGAATCTAAAAAGACATTTTGAACTTTGCTTGTACATTGTCTGACGATTCATGAGGGTTCGTCATAGGAAGGGTGCAAAATTTTTTGAAGCATTTGCTTCCATTGGTCCTGTGCCTCCCTTCATACATTCGTGAGCCGACACTCCCACTCTACACGCCCACTCTACACTCCCACTCTACGCTCCCACTCTACACTCCCACTCTACGCTCCCACTCTACACTCCCACTCAACACTCCCACTCTACACTCCCACTCTACACTCCCATTCTACACTCACACTCAACACTCCCACTCAACACTCCCACTCTACACTTCCACTCAACACTCCCACTCAACACTCCCACTCAACACTCCCACTCTACACTCCCACTCAACACTCCCACTCTACACTCCCACTCTACACTCCCACTCAGCACTAGCGAAAATGAATTATGTATACCGCTATCATCCCTAAACGTATCTGGCGAAAATGAGAAATACGTACAGCGAAACTGAGTTGTGTATACCGCCGTCATCCCCAAATTTTCCTTTGTCTTAAGAGTCAGTCGTAGGTACAGGAAGATAGCTGCAAAATGTCGAATACCTCCATAAGTCGCTGAGATGCGGTGGTTCATGAGTCGCCGAACTTTGATGTCGTTTTCTGATGGGTTTGAAAAGCAGCGCTTGGTACCGTGTGACTCTAAGGGCCTCATATCAGATAGTTTTTTTTGTGCAAACAAATTTCAACCATAGGTGGAAAAACTCAAAATAAATCGATTTTCACGAACGATAAAATGCTCAAAAATTGTTAGTTTTCGAGTAATAAGGAGTTTACCGTTCAAGAAAATCGATTCATTTTGAGTCTTTCTACCTATGGTTGAAATTTGTCCGCACTAAAAAAAACACCCCATACAAATATGTTCTGTAACCTGAGAACCCTGACCTAACCACCATTCTCTTCCTGAGGAGCGTCTCATACTCAGTACTTGCGTGTGTTTGTAAATTGCTTTTAGTTTTTTGCTTTTTCGGTGCGTGAGGTTTGGTGGCACTCGAAATGAATGATAGAGTAATATCCTCCATGTTGGATCGTGATCTTGTTGACTGTATGATGCTGGGGGCATGGTATCGACTACCGTTGATTGACGTTGATGACTTTTGTTTAATGACTGATTTATTGATTGACGTTAATGACCCATGAGTTTTGACTGATTTATTGAATAGCGTTAATGACTTATGTTTAATGATTGATTTATTGATAGATCTAACTTATAAGTACTGACTGATTTATTGATTTGTGTTATTATTGACGTATATGAATATTGACTGAGTTATAGATTGTCGTGACTTATAAATACAGCCTGATTTATTGATATTTGTCATTGACTTATGAGTATTAACTTGCTTATTGACTGACGTGACATGATTATTAACTTACTTCGTCACGTGTGTCATTGGTGAAAATAATCTAACGAATAACTAATCGCCCATTAATGATTGTTTTGCCTAGAAGGTTCTGTTCGAAAGTTTGTTCTCTCTCATTTTGCAAGACGCCAGTTATTAACTCTGCCCGTCAGTTGTAACTGTCACTTAACTGTGTCAGTTCGTGCTCCCTGATCCACAGTTAGATAATGTCAAACTGTAGAACAAAAACTGTGCGTGGAAGCTGTCTGCCGCTGCAGTTTCTAAAGCGAGCAAAAACTGCAATAGCTGTTCTTCAAGTTCATCTCAATGGTCACCCATTGATGGAAAAACCTGGAGCAGACCTTGGAACTGGGATGTATCGTTTCCAAGTACCTGTAGGGGAGGATACACCCCTCATGGGGTGTAGGTAGAGTAGCTTAGGTCTCACTATGTTGGGAGGAGTGGTGATCTTGTGTGAGAGTTTTGTACGCTTGTGAGAGTGTTGCTCTCGTGTGAGAGAGTTATCCTTGAGTGAGAGAGTTATTTTCGTGTGAGAGTTTTATTCTAGAGCGAGTGTTGCTTATGTGAGAGTGTTATTCTCGAGTGAAAGTGTTACTCTCGAACGAGAGAGTAATTCTCGTGGGGGAGTATTGCTCTCGAGTAGGAGAGTAGGAGATTTGAGAAAATCCAGTGAGAGTACGATCAAATTACATTTGAGATGAAACTTGAGTAAATCACTCACTTCTTTTCGTAATCATGTTATCAATAATTTGCACTCGGAAATAATTTTTCACAGACTTTATGAACATCGTACAAATGAATTAATTTGACAATCCTGTTACTTGCCCAAGAGAATAATTATTTACAGACTATAGGAACATCGTACAAATGGATTAGTTTTACCTGTCATGGGCACTTATAGCTGTGATCTAATGAACCACCTCAACTCCCACCAAATTTACGTCAGATGAATCTCTACGATCCAGCAGATGAAAAAAGTGTGATTTCAATGAGTTCTACTCGCTGCTATCGGAACACCTAACTTTTCTAACTTTTTCGCCGCCTGCATGCATGTTTTTCGCCGCTTAAGTGATTTAAGCTATTAAATCGCTTAGGCGGCGAAAAACATGCATGCAGGCGGCGTAAAAGTTAGACTGTGTTAATAAACAATTACTTCCCTAGGCCTTCCTTTGCAGGGATGTGTGAATAACGACTTGAATTTATAAGAAAAGGAAAAATGTCATTTAGGAAAAGTAATTCAATAAATTACGCTGTGAGTGGTTGCAGCTTCGCGAAAAAGTGTAACAATTCAATCCGGCATTTTAGAGTGTAAGTATGATGCAATAGAGAAATATCTGTTTCACTCTGAAGGAGAGGTTTTTCAGTTTTCTCGCTTCTGAATTCTTGTGCTAATCTCCAAGACTAAACTTACTTGTTTTCGCTACCTGGACTGCTTGGTTGAATTGTGAATTTATAAGTCAGGAATATTTGATGGAATATCCTGGCAGGTTGCGAGCAAAATGAATTTCTGACAAGCATTTGAAGATATATTGAAGTCGAATGAATCTGAATTGAATATTTGATGAAATATCCATAATGTGCTGGCGAAAAATGAATATCTAATTAGCATTTGACAAATTATTCTCGCTGAGCATGTACAAATAAATATTTAATGAATATCTAATAAAATATCCATGCAGAGCGTAAGCAAAACAGGTCCAGTGATGTGCTAGTCTTGAGGATTTTTCGATTTGCTGAAACGGGCTCCAAAAAAATGGCCATGAAAGCCTACTTTTGTGACGGCCACGTGTGGCCTCCACTGAATACAATACATGTGCGTTGACCCACATGTGTGCGTGTGCCTAGACAAGCCCACATGTGTGCGTGTTCCTAGACAGGCCCACATGTGTGCGTGTGCTTGGGTACACAAACACATGGAGGGTTGTGTCCGTGCCACTGGACCAGGGCTTCCTAACCCTTTTTTCGCTCCGCACCCCTACAGAAATTTTATTCGAGCCTCGCACCCCTTGGAATAAAAATGCCGACATGTAGTCAATATCCTATTATATACCTGGACTTTCTCGCACCCCCTGGAATATCGTCTCGCAACCCCAGGGGGTGCGAGCACCCCGGGTTGGGTACCCCTGTACTAGAACATGTGCAAGTTCGTTTAAAAATACACTTACATGATACTCATGTGGACACCGGATCATCAAGTGTATAGGGATTTTTCTCGAAAATTACATTAATTAAAATGCTGCTGGTATAGTGAAAATTGGCATTTTCTGTCACTCTTTTTTTTCGGTTGAAAATTGTTCAACGGGGATAATATTTGACACAGAGTTGTTGAATTCAGTGCATTTTTTCGGAAGATGAGTTGGTTAACAAAATAAACATAATTGAACATTTGTTTTGGGGAATTTACAGCCCTCGTCTGAGTGAATTTTCATCATTCTGAGATTATTCTTCCTAAAAGTGCAATTTAATTTGACTTACCTTCAATATTTTATCTCATTTGATATTTTGTCGAATTCAGAATGTCCTTATTGCAGCATCGGTGACTGCCAGCGCTGATCTGTCTCCTGCTTGCCTGCTTGCGGCTCTTTACCAACCCCTTCAAAATTTCAATTAAAATTCTTCGATACGTCAAAAAGCTTCTAAGTTCTTTTCATGACCCTTTTCTGGTTAAGAAAAGTTTCTACAAACCACAAGATTTACTCATAAATCGACTATTTCTAATTTATGTTTGCAGTCACTGTAAGTTATCTTTTTGAGAATTACCAGTTATGTAGCACATACTTTATGCAGCATACTTGTATGTTGTCTACAGAATACAGATATCGCACACAGGCACCACGTTTATTTGAGTTTACGAACTTAAAGAGACATACAACGATTTAAAATCTTCCAAACTAAAATAATAACATCCAGATGCGATTCGAATGGCGTTTGTTTAGATTATTTAAAACTAAATTGCTTAAATTGTTTAAAAACTGATTAAATTTTTTAAAACAAAGTTGTTTAAATTGTTTTAAAAATGTTTAAATTGCTTTAAAAAATTTCAAATTGTTAAAATTATTTAAATTGTCTAAAAATTGTTTAAATTGTGAAAAATTATTTGAACTGTTTAAAAATTATTTAAATTTTTAAAAAATTGTTTAAATTGTTAAAAATTATTTAAATTGTTTAAAATTTTAAAAATTTTTAACAATTATTTAAATTGTTAAAAATTGTTTAAATTGTTAAAAATTGTTCATACACGCACAGTTCCCCCGGAAAGATGTAGGCGCCAGTTTCAATAGATAGAGCAGCATTGCTACGAAACAAGGAATGGTTTTTACTAGAAGTTAGTGCAGAATGTAGGAGTGTGTGTTGAGGTGCGTGGTGAAGTGATGAGGGAGCGAGGCGTGCGGCACCTCGAGGGTCAGACCACTTTCACCATCGCGCTACGGTCTGCTGATGGTGGTGGTGGTGGTGGTGATGGGGGGGATGAGAGTGATGGTGGAGGTAATGAGAATAATGGTGGTGATGGTAGGTGACGAGAGTGATGGTGGTGGTGTTGATGGTGGTGATGGTGATGGTGGTGGTGACA
Organism: Platorchestia sp. MABIK; assembly: GCA_014220935.1. Taxonomy (NCBI): domain Eukaryota; kingdom Metazoa; phylum Arthropoda; class Malacostraca; order Amphipoda; family Talitridae; genus Platorchestia; species Platorchestia sp. MABIK. The sequence continues at coordinate 60,757 of JACJUY010004233.1, read as the reverse complement.
AAAGTGATGATGGTGATGGTGGGGATGGTGGTGATGGTGATGGTGGTGGTGACAAAAGTGATGATGGTGATGGTGGGGATGAGAGTGATGGTGGTTACCTTCATTGCGGTTGGTGGGAGCTGATAGCTCATAAGGACATGTAAGACAGGGACCACAAACCACAATCAAAACGACGCTGAAAACAGCTTATTCCTATTAATATATTCGAACTGGAAACCACTCATCTCTTTCAATATAATCTAAAGTACACCTCAAGTACTTACACTTCGCCATCCGTGTAGTTTTTAACATGGTTTTTAAATTTCTTGGATCTTCGGAGTTCGGAAACAATAATCGGATTAGGAAAGTCGTGGTCTTGACAGGTTGTAACAGCAACATTGTATGTTGTAATAGTTGTATGTTGAAATAGTTGTATGTTGTAAAAGTTGTATGTTGTGATAGTTGTATGTTGTGAAAGTTGTATGTTGTGATAGTTGTATGTTGTGATAGTTGTATGTTGTGATAGTTGTGTGTAGTGATAGT
>JACJUY010004233.1:26775-59004 GCA_014220935.1 Platorchestia sp. MABIK | reverse complement strand
TGATAGTTGTGTGTAGTGATAGTTGTATGTTGTGATAGTTGTGTGTAGTGATAGTTGTATGTTGTGATAGTTGTGTGTAGTGATAGTTGTATGTTGTGATAGTTGTATGTTGTGATAGTTGTGTGTTGTGATAGTTGTGTGTAGTGATAGTTGTATGCTGTGATAGTTGTATGTTGTGATAGTTGTATGTTGTGATAGTTGTATGTTGTGATAGTTGTATGTTGTGATAGTTGTATGTTGTGATAGTTGTATGTTGTGATAGTTGTGTGTAGTGATAGTTGTATGTTGTGATAGTTGTGTGTAGTGATAGTTGTATGTTGTGATAGTTGTATGTTGTGATAGTTGTATGTCGTGATAGTTGTATGTTGTGATAGTTGTATGTTGTGATAGTTGTGTGTAGTGATAGTTGTATGTTGTGATAGTTGTATGTTGTGATAGTTGTATGTTGTGATAGTTGTATGTTGTGATAGATGTATGGTGTGATAGTTGTATGTTGTAACAGTTGTATGTTGTGATAGTTGTATGTTGTGATAGTTGTATGTTGTGATAGTTGTATGTTGTGATAGTTGTATGTTGTGATAGATGTATGTTGTAACAGTTGTATGTTGTGATAGTTGTATGTTGTAACAGTTGTATGTTGGAACAGTTGTATGTTGTGATAGTTGAATGTTGTGATAGTTGAATGTTGTGAAAGTTGTATGTTGTGATAGTTGTATGTTGTGATAGTTGTATGTTGTGATGGTTGTATGTTGTGACAGTTGCACGCAGCGCTCATGTGCTGCTTCGTATATTATTCCGTTGAGTAACTCTAAATAAATTCAGTCTGTTATCTGATCACGTAATTGAACTCGATGGCATAGACACTTAACCCTCATTAATACAATTGAACAACCAGTACAATGTCTGGCACGCTTTGGGTGCTGAAATTCTGTGTTTTTTTATTTGCAAGTGCATGGACGGGATTATTTTCAGTTCCGATTTCATGTCTAAATTGCCAAGTTCATGAAAGATACGGTATTTATACAAACATATTCTTCACTATTTTTTATTTGCATCATTCACAGAGTGATTCCAATTTTTTGTGAAAACCTCGTATCAAGCTCGAATGCTTTAGGGCCCTTGAGTCCTCAGTAGGTTCTTCACTTTTCAAAATGCGCTCCCAAAAGTGCATGGCATCAACTGAATTTTACGGTTTTTCCTTGGAGCGTTTTTATCGTGGTGGAGTGAACACGATTTCATGGTGTGATGAAAGCTACGCTGTGGGTACACCGTGCCAGATGGAGGGAATCGTAGAGGGGATCGTGTCCGGTGGAGGGAATCGTGGAGAGGATCGTGTCAGGTTTAGGAATCGTGAAGGGAATCGTGTCAGGTAGAAGGAATAGTTGAGGGGATCGTGTCAGGTGGAAGGAATCCTGGAGGGGATCGTATCAGGTGGAGGGAATCTTATCAGGTTTAGGAATCGTGTCAGTTATCCTCTCATCTAACGAGGCAGGAGTTCCGTAAAAGCAAATCAATTAATAATTCTAATAAAATCTCCGAGGTTCTGTTCAACAGGTAAAGTTTGTCCCTAAGTCTCGATTGTCCCTCCTGTTTATCCCTAAGTCTCGATTAGACTAGGTCACATACACAAGACGCAGAGCTTTCAATGCAAAAATACTTCATAAAATGAGCAAATTTGATGAGTTGTTGCTCTGTGTCATTACCTCCAGATTGACTGACTTGAAAAAGGGAAATGAGAAGTCGTCAGCATCGTGGTCTGAAGGTGTGGAACCCACCTGTTCAAAGACCCACGTTTTTCAAAGACCCACTTGTTCAAAGACCCACGTTTTTCAAAGACCCACGTGTTCAAAGACCCACCTGTTCAAAGACCCACCTGTTCAAAGACCCACGTGTTTTAAGATCCACGTGTCAGAGATCCAAGTATGAAGGATCCAATTGTTGAGGAAGGAAATGATTCCCTATGTGACGGACCAAAAGAGATCAGAACACAGAATAAAGCGGAGCATTTGTATGTAGGTGCTGGCGTATAAGTGAAGGGTAGTTTTAGGGTCATGACCGCGTGCGTCAGCGCTGCCAGAATTACTCCCGGGATGCGTGACGGGAATTACTTGACACACACTTCACCGTTATGATTGTGTGTACATGTAATTGTAACCTTGTAACTTCACTTCAAACGTGGTAAAAGTTGTACTTTCATTTTTGACTCGCTTTGTTTTTTCATTTTTGACACTCTTTCTGTAGGTAAACTTGTGCAGCAATTTGGATTGCAAGGAACCGGGAAGGTCAAAAAGTTGTTCTTTCATTTTTGACACACTTTGTTCTGATATTTTTGACTCTCTACCAACAGGTAAACTTGTTCAGCAATTTATAATGCAGGAAATCAGCAAGGCTATAAGCCACAGACTGCAGCGCTAACACTGCTGTCAAACTAACACACAAGCCTGGCTGAACTTGACCCTTGTTTTCAAAATGAGTACAAAATCCCAAGAAACAGAATCCCATTTTGATTGCCCATGTTTTTTCTTTCTGGAGAAGATAAAGTGCTCCCTCATAGTTTTTTTTGTTGTCAGCGCAAACAAAGTAAAGGCGGAGTTGTCAACAAGGTAGTGAGAAGGTAGAAGGACAACAAGGTAGTCAACAAGGTATTTCCCAGAGTGTGAGAAACAGAAAATCAGCAAATTTTTGAGTTTTCAACCCATCATAGCTGTGTTATTTTAGGAATGTGATTGTATATAATTGTAATTATATCAAATTGTATAATTTCAAAAATATTAAATGGCATAAAAATATTTTTTATTATAGTTATATTTGCAACAAATAACAAATATTGAAATACCCAAACTGGTGACCGGAACCCATCTCTGATATTCGGGTGAGTTTGTCAGCGAGTTGGTCATTTGCCAGCACAAGGTGAGAAAATATGTACATCCGGTGCAGGAAGTACGTATCCTTTTCACGTAGACGGCATTCCTTTTTGCGTACCTCAAGGATGTTTATTTTTGGATAGTAAGGAGCGCAAACAATGCGAGTCGGCCACTGTTTTGCGACATTTTTTCTGCAGGAAACATTGATTTATGCTTTCTGCACTGTTGCAAACTTCCTTTTGTTTCTAAATCCGACGTCTAAGTTAACATCAAAAGCTCTTCGGCTGCTGTTCGTCAGGCAGATGATTTTTTTAAATAACCTTGTTGAAAATAGACTAAAAATTGACGACGAATTTTTTTCACCTTAAACTGATTCACCTTAAAAGGAGAAAACTGACTTTTTCACCTTTTTTCACCTTTTTTCACCTTTTTTCACCTTTTATCACCTTTTGCTGCGTATAAACGATTTGTCTTTCGATTTTTTTTTCGATGTATGAAGAAAAAACACGTAGCTAAGAAAATGTAAGGGGATGTAATATCAGGAGATGGTAAAAATGAAGAAACACCACGTAACATGAAAGATATTAAGGGAAGTAATAAGAGATTATGATAAGCGTTATTGCCAGTGAATAAATATTAGCAATAAAATTTATTCCTATTGGATAAATATTAGCAGTTAAAGTTATAGGTTGAAATTAACGCTGATCAATACAACAAAAGTTATTGTTATCGTTGTTGAAAAAAAATTAACACTGATCAATGCAATAAAAGTTATTGCTACCGTTTTTGGAAAAAATTAACCCAGATCAATGCATTAAAAGTTATTGCTATCGTAGTTGAAATAAATTAACGCTCATCAATGCAATAAAATTTATTACTATCGTTGTTGAAATAAATTAACACTGATCAATTTCCCCACAGGAAGCGATGACGAGGCTCCTCAGTGCGCCCAACTCGCCCTGGAGGAACAGGATAGCGAAAGGTGCGTGCTGCCTTGTCTATATCGGGGCTGTTTGTCATATTGGTCTTATCCTTGAGAAAATATTTCAGTTTGTATTCTTCTTTAATTATCAGTATGTATGATTTTTAAATATTTCAGTTTGTATTATTTTTTAATTATCAGTGTGTATTATTTTTTAATTATCAGTTTGTATTCTTTTTTAATTATCGGGACGTATTATTTTTTAATTTTCAGTTCGTATTCTTTTTTAGTTATAATTTGAGCGCAAAGAGCATTCAGTATTTGATTTTCTTGGCTGGGGTGAGTGGGATGTATGTCTGCATCGAGGCTGTTTGTCTGATTGGTCTTCTGCTAAAGAAAATGATTCAGCCTGTGTGCATTCTTAAACAATAGAATTTGAGCTTGAGAAAATAATTTGCTCTCTGTACTTTTCAAATAGAATCCGAGCTTACGAAAATATTTTAGTCTGTCTGCATTTTTTTCGTATAAAATTTGAGGCTGAGAAAGTAATTTAGTCTGAATTCTTTGCAAAGAGGATTTGAGTACGAAGAGTATTCGGTATTTGATGTTCTTGACTGGTGGCGAGTGGCATGTAAGATTAAATTTTTTCACGAAAAAATTTAGATTTTGGCTCTGATCTGTTTGTCATTTTGTCGCTGGACTCTCTTGTTGTTCAATTTTTGTTGACAAATTCAACACGCGATCCTTCACCTGGAAAAATTTTTATTCACATCAGTTTTCCTACTGATTTTTGAGCTGCATCTTTTCCATCGCTACATAACGATAACGTTTCGCTTTCAAGCGTCACCGGATGTTGACTTCTCTCTTGATTCATGTGAAAATGTACAAGTATATTATTCCGCCAGGAAAAAGAAATCATCGTTAAATAAAAAATTTTTGCTAGCCAGTACCAGCAGATGTCGGCTTTACCACTGATTTCTATTTTTTTAAATTCTATCCAATGGCTCCCAGTGAAAAAAAAAAATCATCGTTAAATAACGACACAGTTTAACAACAAAAAAAAACCTCCAGATGTCGGCTTTACTGTCGATTTCTGCGGAATTCTACCTAATGCCTAATAGGGAAAAAAAAAGATCGTTAAACAACTCTACTGTTCCGCTGTCAAACGCCTGCAGAGTTCGACTTTACTATAGACTTCTGCGGAATTCTATCCAATGCCTACCAGCGAAAAGGAACCTCTGAAAAATAACGGCAATGTTCCACTGTCAAACATCTCCAGATCTCGGATTTACACTCAACCAAAATCAGTGGAGCAAAAGTTGAGCGGCCGCAGCACTCGGCCACGGACGCGCTCTTTCTCGTATGCTCTAGTCGTGCTTCTGTGCTGAATATGTGTTTGTCTTTGGGGGGAAGAGAATGTGTAATACATTAACATTCCCTTTCAGAAACAACATTTCTCTAATAACAGCGTTCTCTCCATCAACAGAACCTCTTGATTAACAGCGTTCTCTTCCATTAACAGCATTCCCTCTATTAACAAAAGTCCCTCCATTAACAGCATTCCCTCCATTAACAGCATTCCCCCTGATAACGGCTGCCCTTTCATTATCAATATTTCCTCTATTGACTAGGAACCCCTCCATAACAATCAAATATTATACAACACGGATATCTTTATATAAATCTTGATTAAGAGTTAAATATTCATGTAGGTTATAAAATAGATGTGTTAACTTGACGAAACTTGACACTCTTATTTCACGCACTTGACGAGATGTGATTAACACTTAGACCGCAACGTGAGCCACCGGTGGCCACGAAGGGAGTTTTCATAATGTTGCTGACCAACCGACCAGTCTTCACACACCTAATTTTCAAAAATACTCATTCAAAACCAAATGAAACCGCGATCCATTTGATGTTTGGTATTTTCAACATATGTGAGAACAATTGACTTTAAATTTGAATTGACTGTTAAAGCTCAGTTTTTACAGCTGCAGTCAAAGTGTTAAAAAATCCAAAACATCATCCTTTAGTATACCCTGTGGAGTGAACTACAATAATTCATGCACTTGGATTCCTGCACTTTGGAGAAATGACTTCCTCTCCAAGCCTTTGCATTGATTTCTCCGCGTGCAAGAAATAGGCTTAATAAAAAATTAATATAATCCTCCCCTAAATGGTATAGTTTTGGCTTCAAAATTTTCGACATGAGAAATATTAAAACCAGGTATTCTTAAAAAATCAAAACATTATCCATTAGTGTACCCTGAACAGTAAACTTTAATAATCCAGCGCCTCGGGGAAATGACTTCCTTTCCAAGCATTTGCCTGGATTTCTCCCCCAGGAAGAAATGGGATGCGACGCGAGTAAAAAGCGCGATTTCTTTCCCTCCCGCGAGCGTTGAGTCAGTACTCAACTTTCTAGCTTTCCGGCGCAGGGAAACTCGGTCCTTGTCATGGTAGCCGTCATTATTGTTGTGTATTCATGGTGTCATTGTTGTGGCGTACAGTGTAACATCATTGTAGCGTACAGATTGATCATCCTGATATTGTAGCGCATAGAGGGGTCTGGAAGCTATAATTACAGGCGGTAAAATTGATTTCGCTGATGTCATTGATTTGGAAGCAGGAATCGTAGCATTGGGAAAAGAGGCTATTTCTGTTGTAATATTTAACGTCACTCGGAAATTGAAGTGCGCTCTGCTCTTGTATTTTAAAACAAGTTAATTTCGATCTCCATGCTGTTATCTCGCGATTTGGAAATTGCGTTTTCTTCCGTTTTCTGTCTTGAAGAAAACTTCAAAATCAGTTGGTGCAAGATATCACTTTTTTAAGACTAACATCCTGTACCAACACGGATACCAATTCTCCATTTTGAATTAAAATCTGCACCCAATATCGTAACCAAAAATGTGTGATGATCCATTCTTCAATACATCGAGTTCGTTATACGAAGAACCACCGTTTTTTAGATGTAACGGAACGTCATTGGAAAATTTCATTCATTACTCTTAATGGTGTGGCTTTTCGTGTCATAATTTTTGACGTGGAAAACTTCAACATATCGTATTCCTGAAAATTCTAATAAGTCATTCTACATCTTGAAGAAATTATATCAGGAAGTAGTAACTCATTTGTACCGAGTTCAATTTAACACGCGAGAATGAAACCACTGTCACAATTGTCACATTTCTGTTATAAAAACACTTGGCACATTTCTGTCGTAGAAACACTATCGTAGATACACGCTGGTGTTAAATAGGTGCGTTGGTGCGAGGATTTTCCTCAATCAACGCGTCAGAAGAGAAGGGATCGCGCGTACGCTTTCTACGCGCACATTTCGTGACGAGTGTGTACTCGTGTGTGAAGCTCATCACTTTGATTGCGGCAGGTAAAACTTAAGTTTAATATTCAACTCAAATTCAAAGTCAATCGTCGTAAATACATGATGTTAAAAATGGCTAATCTACATGGGCCCTGGTCCCTTGTTTGTATACGGCAATATTTAATCAATGATGTTTTCATCAATGATGTTTTCATCAATGATGTTTTCATCAATGATGTTTTCATCAATGGTGTTTTCATCAATGGTGTTTTCATCAATGATGTTTTCATCAATGGTGTTTTCATCAATGATGTTTTCATCAATGGTGTTTTCTTCAATGATGACTTTACTCTACTCTCCCTCTCCTCGATTAAAGAAGCTCCTTCTTTAATCGAGTGAGATGAAAGGTTAATTATGATTAAAGCTCCTGCGTCCCTGGCGAGTGAGAGGGATCGAGTGAGAGTGAAGCAGAAAGTGCGGTGTTCGTGACATAGAAAGCAGCAGAAAGACCACCCACTCAACATCAGTGAAAATACGATTTCATCTCAAGCTTTAATTGTCTCAGCTTGATGCCGTTGGAAGATAGTCTCATCGAACTTTAGAGCATGTGTACAAATTTGGGTGCATCACGCGTACAAATTTGGGCAGATCGCGCGAATAAATTTGGTTGCATCACGCGGATAAATTTGGGCGCAGCACGCGGATAAATTTGGGTGCAGCACGCGCACAAATTTGGGTACATCACGTGTACAAATTTGGGCTGGGCATCAGACATGGAGGAACAGAGCAGACCTGCTGGTATCCTCGGGTCAATGAACGGTTTTTGACCTGTCCGCTCCTGCAACGAACTTACCTTGCATCCAGGGAACGGGGTGGGTTAAAATGGAAAATATTGCCTCAAAATGCCCGGGAATTTTCATGAAAGTTCCGTTCATGGAAAATGAGACATCAAAATCCAAGGAAAGTTTAAATGAATATGTGTACAGCGTGTCTATTTAGGTGTTTTTGATTAAGATTTTTATTCTCATTTGTAATGATGCAATCACTAATATACATCATTGTCAATCGATCTCTTGTAACCAAATTGAATTTTACAAAGCATGCTCAGCAAGAAACATTTTTTCCTATTCTATACATCACACCCAGAAAAAAAGTTTTTTTTCTATTCTGAATGTTTTTCTACAGTGGTTTAGCCTTTGTGCCGCGTGTCTTGTGCCTCCATGCCTGACGCTGTTGAAGGCAAAAAACGATATTCTCGAGATCAAGAAATCATTTTCAAGTTTGTACTGTGTTAAATTCTTGATATTCATTCTCAAGTTTACACTGCTTAAAGTTAGACGCAGGTTAATAACGAATCCTGGTATAAAATCCTGAAATAAACATTAGAGATGATTTCGCTTAAAAAAATATGATGGAGAGCGAACTCTTTGATGGTCATGTTGAGGCTCCGGTAATGCAAAATTGTTTGATGTATTTTTGCAGGCAGGTATGCAGGTGCGATGATCCATGCTCATTTGATAAAACAAGTTCATAAAATTTGATTGCGATAATACAAAGCTGAAATCGTCTCATAAAATTTAAATGGTATAATACAAAGCTAAAATCGTCCCTGACGGTATTGAACAGAAACTACTTCGATGCTAAAAAATTCCCGTTATATCATACCGTATATTTTCAATTTTGAGCATTTCTTGTACTGGTTTATCCACTGAGAGTAAATAACACGCTGTCCAGAAACCGGTTTCTGCAGCCTCCGTTGAATTGTTGCTAGGGAAACGTAAGGTGGACGTGAAGCTCCGGCAGTCCATACTAGCGGCCACAGAAAAAGAAAAGAAAAAATGTATAAAAACAGTTTATTTCTAATAACACAGCAAACCTCAACGACCGCAACTGAAACATCGGATGACTTTGCTGTCAAATTTTTTTTTCTTTTCTGTCATTTGTTTCGCTAGTCGAAACAAATGATTGACGGTAAACAAATTGATTACACCCACACAAAACATAAGAATTAGTTCAGTTTTGCAGACCAGGGCAGGGCGCTGACTGGAAATTGATTTAAAATCGTGAATAAAGACCCAATGATCGCAAGAAGTTGTAAGTATATGTGTGTGTATTGTGTGATATTAAACTAATGGTATTATTTTGTATCATCTTTATTTGAAATAAACTGTTTTCTTTCGTTCTTTCTTTCTTATACGTCAGGTGCTGAGCTGGTCATGCATGCTCGTGGTCGTTGTAGACTCCGAAACAAGTTTTTAACTTTGAACTTTCTGATGCTATTTCCTTACGCTGACATTCATACGCAAGCGCACACGCGGCGTGTACTCGCACTAGCTCACACGTACACAAGCCGTAAACACACATACACACACCCTCTACAAACCAACACACGCAAATGAACATATATACATCCACACATAGATAGAACACACACACTACACACACATATATACACACACTACACAAACACCAGATACACACACACACACACACACTAGACACACGCGCACACAGGTGAACAGACAGCGTGTGCGTGCATGCCAGTGAAAGCACCCACGTTCCAGACCGTCCTGAGCCAGACGTCTGCTAGAACGCTGGAAAAAAATCTGTATTAACGTAATTATCAATTGTATCTATTAATCTATTAATGAAATATGTATCACTGTGGCGTTGTAATTAGCCGAAATGCTTCGCACACATTTTGGGTGCATTGTTTATTGTTATTGCGCTTTGTCATATTATTACTATGTTACGATCATCGTTGTTACGATCATCGTTGTTATGATCGTCGTTCTTTGAAATGTTCTGGAATCCCGCACCGCTGTCGCCATCGTTATAGTCGTCGGTGCGTTATCCCACCGAGTTGCCACATTACTCGTATTCATACGTCATTTTTCGTCATTTATTTTCCAACGACGTATCTTTCAGTAATTTTATGATGTTCCGATAATCATTAATCAGTTATTTTCAGACGATTAAAAGGTAAATAATTGAAAGGAATTAAATAAACAGGTTTCCAAATCAATAATTTAATGTTGAAATGATGACGTCTCTTAGTTCAGAATAGTTGACACAATCGATGGACAGGAATTCATTTAATGACGTTATAATAAGCTCACATCGAGGTGAGGCCTCGTCACTGAACCAGCGTAAGACAGATTATCTAACTCATTAAGTGAACCTAACGCACTCATCCTAGGCACAGATTCTAGACCTACACGTGAAATAACAGGACATGGATGATAATGTGGAATAACATGATTTAAACAATTTTAAACAATTTATTTACCACAGGTGTTACAGAGGTAGAATGTTTCTTAAGTCTAGTACAATGGTCAAATTTGCGTATAGCTACCTGTGGGCCCGAACAAGTTCAGCGACTTCTAGGGCATCCTACCATCACGTTATTCTAAGGTAAACAATAAAGTTTAACCTAATTCACTTAACCTAGTTTCGCATTTGACTGATCAATGAGATAATTAATTCGATATTTGATGCTTCGTTTTACAATATAGGTCATATGGGTCCTTAGCTGCATTTGATACTTAGCTGCATACTTAGCTGCATTTAGATTCCAGATTGGCGATCAATAAGTCAACACGTGACTTCAATAACAATTTTCGACGGTTAATTATTGATGGTGCGCTCTCGTACACGATCGCGTGCTTCTTATGCGTGGTTGATATTAGAGCATTGTTTTTCGTATTTATTTCAGTATAACTCTTTCAGTTGTGTCCTCTGTATAGGACTGGATGTCCTTGAATATCTGCCAATAAATGTATTTTTCGTATATATGCGAATTATTCAAACGTGTATTGGGAGATAGACGTTCAAGGTTCATTCATGAGTATGTAGGCAGAGTTGTGTACTTGGAACTTTAAAACGAACAGATCGCTTTAAAATTACATAAAAACAAACAAAATACTGAATTACTATTCGTCATTTTCATGTCATGCAACCATCACATGTTTATACAGATTTTTTTTTCTTGATGGAAGTACTTTACTCTATAGCTCAATCTTCATATTAGAGAGGAAAATCTTTTCATTTCCAATTTCAAATGGTGCAGGAAAGGGTTAAATATTCGAATTAACAACTACAAAAATTAAAGCTTTAAATTAGTTTTAGCATCAACTTTCGAGAACTAAAATAAAAAACTACATAGCGCGCATTCAATTTGAAAAAAAATTACCCGTGATATTGGTGAAAATTCGCGTTCAAGCGATCCCATTTTTTTCGTGCGGAAGCGCTTCATGCTATCTCCACCTGCACAAATTACGTACATACACTTCGATACGCACAAACCTCGCCCATAGCCTCCGATGACGCACTCCAATTTGTGCCACTATTTTCGATACAAAAACTGCCAGTTAGACTGTCATCGCCGCAACGGTGAAACTCAAACTGTCGCTTGCCTTGAGCCGGCGGCGCGCCTTGCGAATTTGGGTGCGTTCTGTGGGGCATGGCCAAATTCTGGGTAATTTTGGAGGCTTTATGGTTGTGTAGAATGATTGGAGAGACCAAAGTGAGACTAAATCTATCAATGCATATTATTAATGGTTGTTTGGAGAAACCCTGATGCGATTATAGCTATAAACGCATATAATAGATTTGTTTTTGATTCGGGAGCTGTGTTAAATTCTTGACATCAAGATATCATTTTCAGGTTTATGCCGTTTGGAGTTAGACGTATATTAATAACGAACTCTGTCATAATCCCATGAAATTAACATTAGCGATGATTTGATTTAAAAAATACCTGATGGTGAGTGGAACTCATCTTACTTTCTTGCATGACGCAAAATATATTCTGTATTCTGTTCGTATGATTGCAGTATTCCTATATTCCTCAGGTTAAAATTTCCAAGTTATTTTTCGGTACACTCTCCCAATAAGTTGCAATCAGTTGCCTGACCATTGAATTAATTCTACTTCCGTGTTTAATGTGTTTTGTTCGTCGTGTCCGCACGCTGCTGTCATTGTAATGGATGTTCTTTTTCTTTATTATTTAATCGTCGTGACATTTATATTCGCCACATTCTCTATTTTCTACTCTTTAATAATCATGATAAAGTATAATTGAAGCTGCCGCCAGCCCGATATTTGGGCAAATAATATTTATAGTAAATCAATTATCAATTACGGTCGTCATAATTAATCGATTATCTCTGTTCTTCGGTAGGCGTGAGGTCAGAGCTGAAGGTTATTATTAATGTGCATTTTATCATCATCATTATCATCATCATCTCTTCATCATCATCTCTTTTCATCGTCACCTCTTCCTTACTTACAAAGGAAATTAAAGACACGAAAGGTTACAAAAGTTCGCTATTAACGCTGACATCTAAAAATTCACAATGCTGTTGAGGGAGAAGCTGGTTAGACACATAGTAAATATGTTTTACTTATCTGCGGGATCCAGTTTGGGCGTTGATGAAGTATGTGCGAGGAGGCTGGTTACTTTACGATACGATTCGTGATCAATTAGAATAAGTCGAATCTCCAGTTAATTTACAGTCAATTAACACTTTTACAATCGTTCAATGCAAAACGGGTTCATCGCCAAAGGCGATGAACCGCAGAGGAAGACACCAATAGGTTTATATGATTTTGTATCGTTTCTCTTCAATGTCTAAGTTATTGAGCTTGCCTTGACGACTGCCTCTGACGAACCTATCCCTAAGACTCCCGTTGCCCACCCGGCTTAAGTGGCCGAGGGCGCGCCTCCACCTTAGCGAACAAACACGTTACGAACAGACGTGTTACTACAGCAGTTAATTGTTAATAAGTGAAAAGCCCACGATAGTGATAAACATTAATTAGGATCCCGCATTCTATCTATAGAAATAATAATATCCAAGATGATTAAGATTCCAAATACAAGAAGTACATTGTGATAGAGGAATGAGAAAGAAGTATCCTATTCTGGAAGTTGTAGACCCTCAGCAGCTTCGTGGTGGTGATGTAGAGGAGGGAAGCTGGTGATGATGGTAAGGCGTCGCGTCGGCTGGTATCGTCTGGTTGTAGAAGATGTTGTAGGCGATGTTTCGTGAAATGGCACGAGAGGCAGATTGTGGAATTGACTCGAAGTTCTGCTGATCCGCGAGAGTATATCTTTAAGTGCGGTTCTTTTCGAGGAGATGAAAGTCGTTGGCCAGACGTAGCATTTCAGTATTCCTCGTAGCGATTTCTTTATAATTAAAGATGTAGGGCGGTTATATCGTGAGAATATAACAAATGTGTAGCATTTTTCCCAAAATGTAACTTTGACAAAATCCCCTTGTGGGGGTGTAAATTAGTGAATTACTATTATTACAATTATTACAATTACTATTACCATTATTATTACAATTTCTGCAGAACTATTGTACACGGCCCGTCAAAAATGACGGGATTCAATATTTTCCATAAAAACATTTTCCAGACGTGGATGCCAAACAAATATGTCCATCCTAACAGTACCCGCCATTATAACATTCTTGTACTTGTGCACTGGTGAAACTCATATCACAGATACGGTCATTGGGCATCCATGTGAGCGTCACAAAGAGACGGGAGGAGCAGACACCAAACTAATATATGAATAAATCATAGTACAAACGGTATTATCACTATTATTATCATCATTACAGAATAGTAGGTGCACACTGTCTTGCACAAAAGTATGCCAGAGAAGTGTAAAATGGAAAATATATAAAACCGAAAGTCCAGCAACGACTGAAGAAAATAACATCCCCGGTATGCACGGCGGTGCAAACAGCGCTGTACACACACACACCTCGCTCAGATAGACACGTAACGGCCTCGGTTTCTACACAAGAACAAACTTATGCTCAGCTCTGTTTACACTTTCCAATAGAAAATAAAGAAGAAAGAACTTGAAGTGAAAGAAAGAAAGAAAGAAAAACAGTTTATTTCCAATAGACCTGGTACAAAAGTACCATCATTGGTTTTTAAAATATCTTAAAGTTAACACACTTAGATGATACACACACACACGAGTACTGTAATACCCATGTCACTAGTCGAAAAATGATTGAGGGCAATGTACTCCTAATCTTGCTTAAACTACATTTGATGGTACATGTAATGAGAATTATAAGAGATAACACAACTTCATGACTTTTGACAGTTTACATATACATGACATCAAACTTCGCGATTCTTGGCGCCAGGAAATACTATGCGAATCGCTTGTTTCGGCCGATGTTCAAAAATGTTATTACGAGGAAAGCGTAAAAAATACATATATAAGCATGAGGTACACGAAAAATAAAAATTTTGTATTTCTTATAACACCATTTTAACATAACGATCATTAGTTGATAAGCATTTTATTTGAAAATAAATGGATGATCACACAAAAATGTATAGTTTTTCACGTGAATGCTTTACAGTAGTACGAGATGACGAGTTAGGTAATGTTACAAGTCGAGGGTGAACAGGAAGCGACCATTATCTCTAGTTAAAAATGCCAGTTGTCGGTTTAGTACATACATGTGCACATGTACATATAAATTACACAGTAAATATATTCCCACATATGCACAGACATATCTACGCACACACATATCTATGCATACATACACCTAACACGTAAACATACACAAATACATTTCTATGCATCGAGGAAATCACAATACAAACGCGTTCTTTAAAATGCTGTGCGATGTTCTGAAATATAGGATAATGAGCAAAAGAAATTCATGACAACTTTTTCAGTGTGTGTTGCTGCTTACAATTTCTAATGAAATATTGTAACGATGTTTAATTAAAAATATTGTATTGAAAAGAATATTGGTTCATAAGCGTCTGATTTACCGTATTTACCGTACGTGGGTGATCGCACAACAAATACATATATTTATTTTTATAAATATTTTTTAATAATGAAGTGAAACATTACCATAGCAACAAAAATGCTCCGGCGGACATCCAGCGCTCAAAAATATGGAGTGAAAAGAAACCTAAGTGCTAATAAATTGTTTACGACCATGAAAAAATAGAATTAACTCACTGTAGACCCTAAAAATAAACTGAAATAACAACTAAGCATCAATATTCTAAGTTGCGATACTGGCCTTTAATTTGAATTTTTCTGTTAGACAATGGTTTTTCTCAACTCCAGCAATAATCTTAAATAATTAACGTAGACTAATCAAGTTATCGTAGACCAATAATTCTTCTCAACTTTAGCGATAATGGCGAATAATAGACGTAGACACACGGCTGGTATGATCAACCTTGCCTGCAAGATGGGCTGGAATAAATAAGGACGGGAGCAGCAAATGCAAGTCTCGCAAGGACCGGCTATACCAGGTTTCTGTGTGTGATGCAAACCTGTTCCTGCACTCTGCACACATCGCTGCACCCTGCACTGCTGCACCCAGTGCTGCTCCTTCACACATTGCTGCACTCTGCACAGTTACCTGCACCCACTGCTGCTTTGCTGAATCCTGCATTGCTGCTTCCTGCACTGCTACATCCTGCACTGCTGCATCCTGCATTGCTTTTCAAAGGAGCAGCACTCTGCACAGTTACCTGCACCCACTGCTGCTTTGCTGAATCCTGCATTGCTGCTTCCTGCACTGCTGCATCCTGCACTGCTACATCCTGCACTGCTGCATCCTGTCTTGCTGCATCCTGCACTGCAGCATCCTGCACTGCTGCACACATTGCTGCACTCTGCACTGCTGCAAGCAGAGTATCACTCGTTGCACTGCTGCATCCTGCATTGCTGCATCCTGTACTGCTGCACACAAAGTATCGCTCTTTGCACTACTGCGCATGCACCACAGATGTGTGAGGCGATTCACTGCATCTGACTCTAGTTACTTCACTTGTGTTAGGCAAAGTTACTGGTAACTTTTGATTTTAGATACAAAACGAAAATGCAGGTAAAGTTGCCTGAAACTTTTGATTTTAGATATAAAACGAAAATGCAGGTAAAGTTACTTGTAACTTTTGATTTTAGGTATAAAATGAAAATGCAAGTAAAGTTACTGGTAACATTTGATGCGAGATATAAAACGAAACTGCAGTAAGTTGCCTTGGAACTCAGAGAAGCACGCACGTCATCACTGGACGAACTGCGTGTCAAATTTGAGTGACAGAAGTGACGATACTTCAGTATAACTACTTTTTTCAATAAATCAGACCCGGAAATTCCTTCCCAGACTCTGGCTTTAAAAAATACTCTGTATTTTATAGCCATGCGAGGTCACTCGTTGATGAGTGCTTGATGTTTTAGAAGTTATTTAGAAGGCAAAATGAAATAGTTTTATTAAAAAAATAGTCAATCTGGCTATTCTCATTTCAAGTTAATTTAGTGTTTCTGATGACTGATTGATTGCGTTTCTAAAATTAAGGTGTCTAGTTGTAAAGGTAAAATTTTCAATAGCATCTCAATTACATACTATATGTAGCTTTTATTTTTTGTCGCTCAAAAATTATCCGGTTGTAGACTTGAGCTACTGATCATCTGACAAAAACATAATTTTGAAAAAGCGTAACAATAATTAACTTATATCTACGAAGGAAGTGTAAGATACCAGCAATGTATTATGACCCAGCGTCAAGCAATTTTGTTCATTTTTAACTTATGTATAATAGTATAATTGTAGTTATACGCAGGATATCCTGCGTGGGAACACGCCTTGTGCATAGATTCCACGTTTTCCAAGATCCGCACAATATGAATTCTCTCTTCTTCCTCCGTGAAAGTATCTTTGCAATTGAAGTGGAGCTTCAAACTACAATGCTCATGTTTAATTTTCTTAAAGCCGATCTAAAAAGAATGGTTTAAGATCAATATTTCCAAGCTAACCAACAACATAGAAGGTCATGTAACATGTTAAAGCAGAACATGTAAAATTAAAACAGGTAAAATCAAAACATGTAATAACAAGACATGTAAAAACAAAACGTAAAATCAAAACATGTAAAAACAAAACATGTAAAAGCAGAACATGCAAATGTCAGAACAGCATTCACGACGGTTTTTGAATAAGTTAACTCAGGTCCCAGCTGGGAGTGGAGAGGAAAAACCCGTCATTATAGGAACACACATGCTGAAGCCTCTTCAACTTCGCCTGCTTGAACAAGAACAAGCTTGGAACAGATTTAAATTTTTCTAAGGCTGAAAATGAGCTGGAATTATATCAAAATTGGTGGTGAGTGAAAATTAAAATGCAGTGATCATCCACAAACACTGAAGGTTGGTGAAGGAAAATAAAAAAAACGCAGTGATCATTCACAAACTCGGAAGCCTTGTTTATTCAGTCACCATGCCCTGCTGGTAAGAATAAAAAGTTAGTGGTGCGAAGAGCAGTTCTTTTGATGTTGCGTACGAACACAAATATATTAAATAGTTTTTTAATATCTACTGAGACAAACTACTGCTCAGTTGCCAGTGTTCCAGTTAGAGACTTCACTTGGTTTTGTTGATCGTAATCTGAAACTACGCGGAATATTCGATGGTCGCAGACACATCGTAAATATGATGTAAAAACCAACATACCATCGGTTTTTCTCCTATATTAAAAGGATGCTCTTGAATTGGTAGGACACTGTTTACAAAAGGACAAACTTCTCAGAAGTCTCACTCCCGGTGTCTGGGAGTTACTAACTTGGGAGTGCTGCGCATGGTAGAATGTAGTGTTATTCGCTAATTTTTGCAAGAGAGCCACTTCGGTTAAACGCATTGATTGAGAGAGCCGCAGCTTCCGGAAGTTAGCGTTTATTGTAAAAATTATATAATAATCAATTAATTTATATATTTTTCGAGAGCCAAGAATTGAGTCATCGCTAGAGGCGCAATGAATACCACTGGTATAGTGCTTCTATATACCAGCATCAGCATCAGCATATTGGCTACAGCGGTAGAAGAAATAAGGGAGGGTCAAACAGTATTTTTTTCATCGACCGTGTGGCAATGCTGACGTCATGGCAACGAACCAATAGCAGCGCTCATATTGCATCTGGCAACACTGCTAGCCCAAAATTTGGCCCCACTATTGGCCTAACATGTTACAATGGTGACTTCATAAAGTTTATTTGAAATGAAGCTGTTCTATTGGCTAGACGAACAATAGGAGGTGTATTTTTCCCTATTGAAATGACTCTACCTTGTTTTCTCTACCGTGCTAGCAGTGCTACCAGAAGCAATATGAGCGCTGCTATTGGTTCGTTGCCTTGACATCAGCAAGCCCACACAGTCGTCGAAAAAAAACTGGTTTGACCCTATCTTGTTTGCTCTACCGTGGTGTCTTTATGCCTGAGTATCATGGATACGCACCAGAGCTTGTAAGTCACGGCGGTAGGAAAATTTCCGCAGACGCTGTAGCAGAGCTGCTCTGTGAGAGGCAGTCCGGACTGCATTTACGCGAGTTACGGGGGTTTAGAGACGGAAGTATCCGTCATAATCATTCAAAATTGCTCTGAAAATCTATCAAACGTTTTGAATATACGTAGATTTGATGTATAGCCGCTACATCGTTAGGTATATTGGTTTTTAATGAAAACGTAAAACACATTTTAGAAGGAGAATCTTGGAATCGAATATATCGTTGTCATTTCTGTTCTATTTTATTCGCTGTCTGAAATAAAACTACTTCAAAATTTCAGGTCTGTTCTCTGTCTGAAATCCAATTTTATTACTTCAGGTCTGTACGTATCAGTGCTGGTGCTGATGATCCTCAGTTCTGCGACTGCGCAGAAGAAGAAAAAGAACAAAAACAACGACGCTGACGCCTCAACCGCAAGTTCCACAGACGTCTCAGAAGACGAGACGTCGACAGGACCCCCACTCACCGGAGACCCCCAGAAGGACTACATCCACGACCCCAACCTGCCTCACGAGCTCATAGGGTACGACCTCTCAGACTACCCCTTCTACAAGCGCGTACCCAAGGAGGGGCATAACTTTACGTGTGACGGCCGGCATGATGGATTCTATGCGTCCGTACCCCACAAGTGCCAGGTGAGAACATTTTTCTAAGGATTTTTGAACATTGTGATACGTATTATACTCTTTGTTTTCTTGTGAATATTGTTTTTATTATTTTTTTTGACGGATTCTACAGGTGGGAACATTATTCTAAGTATTTTGGGACATTGTGATTATTATCATTATTATATTCTTTGTTTTCGTGTGTATTCTTGAATATTTTAATTATTGTCACATTTCATATATATATTGCTTTTTTAGTCTTTTCTTCTATGCACTTTTAAACACTGAAATTCTTCTTATACTCCTTATTTTCCTCATTTGATCATTTTTTACGTGTGTTCTTGTGCATTGTAATTATTTTATTTTAATCATATAATCATCATCGTATTCTTCAACGTCGGTTCGTTTTCCCCCTTATGGCTTTACAAATTTTTTGTTATTTCTCACAGACACACTCCACATTTATCACGTGCTTTTATCATCAAATTCTCTGTATTATTCATTTGGTTCAAAAATTCTCATTTCGAGTAAATCTGTTCGAGTTGTTTTGAATATCTTTACACTTGGATTAAATTCATATTTTTATACCTCCTTCAAAAGTAGTCCAAGCAATTGTTGGAGTTACTCCTTCACATTTGAAAATCATAATTACTAATTTTTAGTTTCACTTTGCCGAAAAATATCTTTCGAAGCGTGTTTGAAAGAGAAGACGGCTTTAAATGCCGGGCTTAAATTCATCATAAAAAGGTTTGGAAAAGTTAAAAATGTGAATTTTGACTTTGTAATGAGTATGTGAGCATGCCGCTATTTGTATCGACGTTTTTACGCTGTAGTTTGTACAATCCGCAACAGCAAGCGAGAACACACTCATACATTTCTATGAAAGGACGTGAGGGAGGAGAGAGAGAATTATAGTGAGAGAAAGAGAGGAAAATGAGATTGGAAAAGGGCAGCAAGAAAATTAAAAAAAAGAAAAAACCGTTTAATTCCAAAAAAGATGGAACATAATATGTGTTGCATCACGGTTGGATTTCAAGAATAAACAGAAAAAAATTATTCTTAAGAGGCTGTCGGGATTGAAGATCTTCAAGCATTCTAGCAATTTTCGATCATGTGTCTTGCGTCATCAGGTCATCAGTGTAGTAGGGCTTTGAAACAAAGCGCATTGAGCGCTCTGTTAATAAATAAAAATATAATTCTAATAGTAAAAATGTAATATAAAATAATATGAAAATATAAAATATAAATAAAAAATAAAAATGTAATTCAATAAACATAAACAATTCTGGAGGAAATTGTTCATGCAATGAGCCCAAGAGATGCTACTCGGCCGAAAAAACGTAAAACAATATATTTACCACAAGCGATACAGAAGTAGACTTAATGAGCTCTGATGCTTTTTAAAAGAATACCAACTTAAACAGCAGCACGTAAATAAGGTCTCCAAGCGATCGATTTAGCCATGTCATGCTGTGCGTTGGATGTTTTTGCCATGTGAAGACTACGTTTTTTCTGATTGGGGAACCATCATGTATTGAAGAGGCGAGAAATCGAATAGATAGTCGCTGGCAGTCCTAAAAAATATTGGTTTAAGTCCACGCTGTTAAACATTTAAAATTTGAGCGCATTGTTAACTCGAAAATTGTTCTACATTCTCAACTGACAAAAAAATCGATGTAAGATTATTAGTAGATATATTAGTCGGATTGTTTTTTCCAGGTGTACTACAACTGTTTGTTCGGTCAGCGCTACGACTTCCTTTGCGCCAACTACACCGTGTTCGACCAAGTCAACTTCATCTGTCACTATGCCAGCGAAGTTGACTGCGCGAGCTCCGAGCGATACTTTGCCAGGTGAGAATTTTAACCTTTCTCTGCATGAATAATTATTTTTTGGAAATACGCTCGTCTGTAATGGCATCCAAACTGAACTCAACCGCTTAATGAGTGTATCGAACGCGTATCGTACAAACGCGTTAACCCTTTAACTTCGGAATTTTTGTCCTCATGTCACAACCGCCGTCACTAAACTGGCGCCGGCATCAAGCAGTCTCCGATATCAGGATGAGAAAGGAACTGCTACTCGGCAGTGATCTCCAAACAACACATTAAGGCACTAATTTAACGAGAAATACAATATATTGCAGTTATTTTCGGAAGGGGACCGTAGAGTCCTCTCGGGCGTTAAAGGGTGAATTTTATGTATGGTGTGCCTCATTAGCCGTACATACACAACTCGTTCTTTCTGTGTACACCAAAATTTGGTATGTGTCATATTCGGCACACACGCAGTGACGGGTTACACTTTGAGCGCCAAGTGACCACCGGTGGTCACTGAGGAGATTTTCACAATACTGCTGACCGACCAGCAGTTAAAAATTTAATTTTCATAAATACTTAATGGATTACAACCTCAATTTTTAAAAATACTTAATGGATTACAACCTCAATTTTTATAAATACTTAATGGATTACAAACTCAATTTCCATAAAAACTTAATGGCAACTAAATGAAGGCACGATCTATTTAATGTTCGCTTTTTTCAAAATTGATCTCTAAAATTAACTCTAATTTAAGTTGAATATTGAACTTTAGTTTAGCCCGAGGCACTTAACGTGTTAATGATCATTACTTTGTCTCTATGGTGTCAATCAGGTCTCAGTAATACTTAGTTCTAAAAGATTGTTAATCTTGTTCAAGTTAGTAGGACCAACCAGTCTTGGTAACGTTTATAAACACACACTCAGTTTTCAAATCAGCCATTATCAACGAGACATTTCAATCGTGATTTTGAGGTTTCACGTTTTTGAAAGATTATAGTTGTAACAGAAATATTTATTCAATTTTCATCCTTTCATATTATATCAGGCAATATTTATGAACATGCACCGATATTCGTCATCTGGTTAATGACTGAAATAAATTTTTCCTTTCGAAGAGAATTTACTTCTGGGAATTTATTAAATTCTATTTTTTTTTAATTTTTTTAATTCTATTTTTTAAATTCTATTTTTTTTTTCACTCCTTTTTATAAATGAAGATCATTTTATAACTCGTATCTACACCAATACATTTATTACTACCACCGTTATGACTGTCGATAACGGTTTCTCTAGTATCTATTTCTTACTCTTTGATTACAAGTACGATTTATAAGATAATTTCAAATTACAAATTATTATTATTATTATTCATTATAAAAACACATATACGTGATACACAAGTCAAAAATTTACCAATGTGAAATTCTTTATTATCGTTCACTCTAATAACACTCATACGTTGTACACAAATCTATAAATATCCCGAAGTGACATCCGTTAACATCATTCACCCTAATATCACACGTCACACTCAAATCAATAAATTTTCCAATGTGAAATCTGTTATCCTTTATAATAACACTCATACGTAAGATCTTTATTTTTTCCCAAGGGGTTATCCTTTATTATCATTCACTTTAATAACACTCACACGTAACACACAAATTAATAAATATCCCATGGTAAGCTTTTTTTAACTTCCGACAAAGGTTAAATTATTTTTTCTATATTCTGACCAAGTTAATATCCCTTTTTCAAAATTCCGACCAGAAATGAAGAGCTATACGTGACGACGACCACAACAACTCCTGCGCCTCCGAGAGTGATTTACGTGGACCGGCCAAGACCAAGACCTCTCCGGCCCCTCAACATCCGGAGGCCGTTGCCACCGAGAAGACGACAACGTCCTCAAGTCAGAGTTGCATCTAAAAACGACGCCGGTGCTTCTGAAACTCTTGAAGCTGGGGGTACTAAGGACGCCGAGCCTCACGACTACTATGACAACGCTGACTACTACAACGACTACTATGATGATTACTACTACGACGATGCCGAGACCGCGACGCAAGCCACCACCACTTCGACAACCACAACGGCTAGACCTGTCAGACGAAGGCCAAATAGGCCTGGTAGTGGACCCAGGAGAGGTGGAGGAGGAGGTAGAAGGCGTGGTGGAGGTGAAGGTGGCGAAAGGAGAAGGCAAAGGCCAAGACAAAGGGCAGGGGCTGGTCAAGGTGGGGGAAGGCGAAGGAGAATTAGAACCTCCACCACAACCACAGAAGCGGCTCCAGTCCTCGATTATTACGACGATTATTACGACGATTATTATGAATATGACACGCCGGCAGCTCAGAGTGAACCTGCCCAGCCAGCTGAAGCCGCTGCAACCACAACAAAACCTGAATCAGGTCCACGGAGCAAGCCTGGTCAAAGTCGTAGACCTAGTTTCAAGAGAGCCCAACATGCTGCACCCGCTGCTGAGCCTGTGAGTATAGAGCCAACTCTTCCACCAGCGGCCGTTGAAACTGCTGTTGAAGAAGCTGTCGTAGATGGCTTCGAATACATCGATGCTGATGTTTCACCGAGCCAAGCAGAAGCTCCTTTAGAGGGTCCGCGTCAAATCAACCGTAGAGGAAGACCAACAGTTCAACGAATTCGAACTCGGCCCGTCAATTCCAGGGGCTTCGCTGTTGATGAAGGAGCTGAACCCCCTATTGAGCCTGATGCTCCAGTTGAACCTGAAGTTATAAATTCTGAACCACAAGAGGAAAACAGAAGGGGAAATGCCGGCGGAAGCCTGAGGGATCGGCGCCAGAGGTTAGGTTTGTCTCGGCGAGGGCCAGCAACAGAAGCTGTCGAAGTCGCGCCTTCGGAACCTGAGGAAGAAGTCCCAGTTCGTCAGCCTGGCCGGGGATTCGGAGGAAGAAGACCAAGGCCCTAGAAATTGTAGAATTAAGTAATAATTATTACTAGTTATTTTTTTGATGTGTATAAAGATTTCCTTTATCGATGTCGTTCGTCATCGACCATTTCAACTTATTTAAGTCGATTTCTAATTGAGATTCCGTTGATATGTGCTGGAATGTTATCGCAATATTCCTTCTTTAAATAAGCTAAATAAATTATCGAAAGCATGATGAAGTTCTGACGAGTTCTGGGACTTGTCAGAGTTCTCAGTGAAATTACATCGAAGCGTAAAATTTTGAAAATATCTCACGAGATGTTCATGCGTAGAATTAAATTATTAATTTACAACAGCATTGTTTTAAATATTAGAATTCGATTACATTGATAGCTTAAATTTGAAAAATTATATTCTTAACAATTCAGTATAAGTGTCATTGTCTTGAAAGGAAAATTACACCTGAGTCATTTTTCGAATAAAAAACAGTCGTAATAAATTCACCAGGCTGTTTGAATTGCAGGAGATTTTACAATACATAATAAGTGTCATTGTCTTGTGAAATGAAAATTACACCTGAGTCATTTTTCGAAAATGAAACAAAAATTTAGAAGCAAATTAACCAGGTTGTTTGAATTACGGGAGAATCAGGTACACTCGTACGTATAATGTTGCCAAGATATTTATTTGTTGTTGAAATTTGGATGAATTTGAGCTTGCACTACCTAGATAAATTTTTAAGAGACAGTGTCTTCTTTTTAATGATTTATTTTGGTAACGCAAATTATGCCATTGGGTCTTAACAATCGATATGTATATCGTTATTTTCACCAATTTTGAATAAAACGTGTGTCATGTGTTAGTAAAAAATTTAAAGTACTCCTTGTATAAATTTTACCGTGATAACATCAACAAAACTCTTCAACAAAGATACCGATACTGAAGATACTACCATTTTTGTGTCCGTATGAAAGCACGCGGAAATTATTTTTCCAGCTAAAATCCACGGCATGAAAGTCTCTGTACGGTTTCTTGTAATTCTCGTCAAATAACTAATTTAAATAATTATTAAAACAATTATTTGGGAATGAGAACGTATCATGTCTGAGGATGTGAATCATGATGCCCGTTCCACCCGACACATCGCCGCGTCACACAATTTTTGGACCTTCGCCTTCCTCCCTCATAATAAAAATAACCTGATTCTGTACTTGAATTTTGAATATAAAAATGGGAAAAAAATAAATTGGTAAAAATTTATTATCAAATGATTTAGTTTATTGAATTATTCTATTTTCGTTCATTTGTTTAATTTTAATTTATAAAATTTAAAAATATAAAATTTGCATGAATCAGAGGACCCAAATCTCACCAAGAGAGAAGCAGAACGTTTCAGTATCTTACCTTACAATCGTTTTCGCACCTTACGTAGCGAAATCAAACCATTGAATCTTGGTGCGGCTTCACAGCCACATCACGAGAAAGGAGCTCAAGTGAAGAACTAAACTCAAAAATTTAAAAACTTTATTTCGGTAAAAATAATATTAACAGTAAAATAAATAATCGAACTGGAATGAAATGATCAGTTTGGTTTAATGAACTTCAAGTAAATGAACAATAAAAACACACATGTACGCGTGATATAAGGCAATGATTCACGTTAAAGTTGACACCAATTGTTGTTGAAGATTCAAATGAAAAAATTCACATTCGGGCATGTCTTGAGGTGTGAGCTGGTAGAGAGTCTTGTCCATGTTCGCGCAGTGGAAGTTGTCGAAGCAATCCATGATTTGAGAACTGTTGACGATCCAGAAAATATCGCAGTCGCACTCGATAGGGTTCCCTGTAGAGGGAAAGTAACGTTACCCTCATGGCAGGAAGAAGCAAGGTTAGATTATATCATTAGATTACATTTCAGTTTAAGCCCCACTAACCGCTAAAAATAGAGCGTTTTGCAGAGAGGGAGGAGGAAGGCAACATTTAGTATGGAGGTAACGGAATGCGGAATCCATGCAGAAGGAGCATAGAAACAGTAAGTTGAAAAAGATAATCATAAAACAAGATAAAAGTTGAAGAATAAAGTAGTAGGTGCTGAAAAACAGGACAGGACTGAACCGAAAAAAGATGGTCCTTAACATACCAAAAGAACATTTTATTTCAAAAAATGGAAGGTAAATCTAACTCTTTGCTCAGAACTTCCCATTTCCCCCCTGAGAGTGCTAATTCCCATAGATAAAATAGTTGTATCCCCCTGAGGGGGAGAAGCAAGGTCTATCTCTCCTCAGGGAGCAAGGGATAGGCCACAGGTTTAGATTAGCAAGGTTTCTGAATCTTATACCATGGGTACTGGTGCCCCCAGGAGGGATACTGTTAGGTTACCTCAGCTACAAACAGGCTTCTGATTTTTGTCTGTTTTTAGCCCTTCTGTTTTTCAGTCTTTGTGTCTTTCGTGCCCGCTTTACGTCTTTCAGCTAGCACGTTTTTCCGCTCTCTCTCTCTCTCTCTCTCTTGTAGGAACACACCTTGTGCACAGATTCCCCTTTTTCTAAAGTTCATTCTAAAAGGTCTCATCTTTTTTCTTTCTTGTGGCCGACTTTGTTGAGGCTGAGAAGTCTTTAAATAACTAATTTAATAGTAATCCTAATAAAGAAATATCAAATGGCGAATACTAGCAGGATTTATTCTACGAATTTTGAAGCGATCATTACCTTAGAGCAGCGGTTCTTAACCTGTGGGGAACTCCCCACTGGCGGGGAATGGCGGCGTTGCCAGGTGGGGAGTCTTGTGCATTTGTTTCCACTCACAAAAAAAATCGATGGTATTTCAAAATCTAATACATGACATTCAAGTGTTGACTTACTTTACAAATCACAACCATTAACAGACTGTTTTAATGGCAAAAACAACCATAATGAGGTATTGCATGTCATGTTTGGGCAAAAGTGACAACACTGCTGGGTTAGGAATGTCACAGATAAGTAAAAGGAAGATGCTGGGGTGGGAAATGGGGAGTTGGCTCGCTAAAAAGTGGTGAATTGGAGAAAAAAGGTTAAGAACCATTGTCTTAGAGAGATTGTCGTAAATATGACAGTGCATCATTTCTACAGCGAAGTTTTAACTAATTGCTGCTAATATCAAATTATTTAATGATCCTATTTGAGTAACCATTACCTCTGTGGGCATCCTAATTTCATTGAA
This sequence comes from Platorchestia sp. MABIK, assembly GCA_014220935.1. Classification (NCBI taxonomy): domain Eukaryota; kingdom Metazoa; phylum Arthropoda; class Malacostraca; order Amphipoda; family Talitridae; genus Platorchestia; species Platorchestia sp. MABIK. Next base: position 32,017 of record JACJUY010004233.1, on the reverse strand, counting down.
AAGAAAACAGCGCATTGAATGCCTACCACTTTTCGTATAACCCTCAACGTGATTACGGTCTCCACAAAATCTCTCATTCGGCTACACTTTTCTTATTCGATAAGGGTTTAATTTCTGTTTTGAACGCAAGGACACTTTACCGTCAGCCTGGAAGAACGCAAAGTAATTGCTGTTGACGATGATGGGCAGAAATAAAGCCTCGTCCAGCACCGTCAGCTCGTTGTCTGAGAGGTTCACGCTCACGTCGACAAGCTCGCCGAACGCGTCCGGCCTGAGGCAGAAATGTTTTGCAAAGTTCAGACTACGATGCGCAGCTCCTCTGGATGATGACATACCTGCTATGCTGGATTGTTGTGTTTGCTAGCTATGATTTCGATAATTCAGTTAGACGCTATTCGATCCTGGCAAATATAATTTTTAAACATGAAACGAAGAAAATTCCAAGGCAATGTTTTTACGTCTTTTCATATCCATTTTTATTGGATTTTGTTTCTACAAATTAAAGGTATTTTTAATTTTTAGTTAGTAACAAAACCTCAAATTACTTCTCATCAACTGTCCTCAGGAAAACTTCAAGAGAGGCAACAATTGGACTGTGTAATCATTTAGCAACAATTGCATCATGCTATGTTGTGTTTTGTTGCGATTTTTTAGATTCGAAGATTCCACAGAGATTATGCAGAGATTACATTGTGTTCAGTATTAAATTAAAATCATCATTTGTATATTTAACCAAAAGATAATAATTATTATCTATATGCTAGTGCGATTGTCTCTTATGTCTCTATGTGGGTCACACCCCCGGTAGAGGAAACAAGGTAGGGTCATTTCTATGGGGGAAAATACACCTCCTCTTGTTCGGCTAGCCAATAAAAAGGCTTTGTTTCAAACAAAATTTATGACGCGTGTAAAGGCCTTCTTTTAATGTTACACTGAGGAATTCGGTATCAATGATACCGCAAAATCGGACGAAAGCGTAACCGACGGACTAACTAACTCACTAAGGAACTAAGGAAGGAACAAGCAGAATATTATGTAGATAAGAAGGCGCACTCAGTGTTTCGAATATTAAATGGAAATCGTCATTTTAATATTTAATCACAAGCTGATTATTAACACTATTACTATTATCAGAAGGCTCTCACGGTATGTATCTGATGCTGTTGTTCGAGATGTTGATCTGCAGCACAGAGGAGGTAGAGTGGCCGGTGATGCTGAATGCATTGCTCTGCAGGTCCGACAGGTAGTTGTTCGATACGTCGATCAGCTGAGAGTGCGTCAGACCTGACCCAACGGACAGGTCAAATTAAGTCGTGGTTTCTTTGAAACTGAACAGTGCCAACAAGACAAACAAGGAGTAACCTGGTAGCACGATCTGGAACACTGTAAAACCTTCTTGCTGATTTTTTTTTTGTCATAAACAACTTTAACGTATGAAGAAAAGGTAACTCACTGACAGAAAATAACCAAACAATAACGCCGGTGCTGTGCAATTTGTTAGCTTGGTGTTCTTAAGATGATGATCCACATCAAATTAATAAACTGGGAGTTTTTGGGTGAAATAATTAATATATCACCTAAAAATTCTCAGAGGAAAAATTTATAACTGAAGAATTCATACATATGTTCCCAGACATATTCCCGAATTATTTATATATGTCACATATAAATATTTCGGTTGTATTACATTAAGTTATATTATTACCGATATCATTCGAAATTTGCCGTAGGTAATTGACGATGGTTCAACACCTTAACTGCTCAGTGACCCACCGGTGGTCACTGAGGAGATTGCCATGATGCCGCTGGCTCACCGATGGTCAAAAACTGCAATTTTAATCATTCATGCGTAACCAAAATCTGATTATGGCACAATTGACTTTTTGTTCATTTGGAATACTGTTAAATTTTTGTTCAGTTAAACTTTAACCATTTGAGTTATATCTTAGATTTTAGTTCAACTCGCCGCAGTTTAACGTGTACCCAGTCTAACTTTTTCGCCGCCTGCATGCATGTTTTTCGCTGCCCAAGTAATTAAATCGCTTGGGCAGCGAAAAACATGCATGATCCGGCGAAAAGGACTGGACAACGCTGTAGCGTTCGTGACATTAACAGTAATAAATAATAACACACAATTAACAATTTAACAATTTAACAATTTATTTACCACAGGTGATTATTGTGAGGTTCCATGAACCAGTTACAGTATGTCGTTACTATTATGACTACTACTATCATTAATATTCTTGTAGTCCAAGTTTAACCAGCGGTCGGATTGTCATAGACAACAAATTCAAATGTCCTTCAGTCAAGATTTTACGTATTTCAACACACACAGTACCAAACATATTGGTGAATTACGCCAGTACGAGATGATCAACGCGCTAATTTACTTCCCTAATGTAGATGAACGAAATATTTTTTCCCTTTCGAAAGGAGGAAGTTGTTTCAAAAAAAGTTTATATTGCTTAGAAAAAGAAAGGACTGTTAGTTCTTTCATTTCATGTGATAAATGTAATAAATCAAATAGTTAAGTGATCAATACAATAATTCAATTTAACTTTTGACCAAAATCCATGACTGATCAAGAGATGAAATAATGGTTTGGGCAGTGCGATGTGCATGGGTTGATTTCATTAAACCATTTTCATCCTCATTTTAAAGTGACACACCGGAGAAGCAATGCTGACTGATGGTGTAAATGCTCTTATGGGATATGGCGCATTGTTTATCTGAAATAAAGGACGCTTTATTCCAATCAATCAAGCCTGATACATATCATCTTGTACATTAGTTTTTCAAATGCCATATAACTAACACCAGGACGCCATGACGGCTACCCCCGGTCAAGCCGGTACCCATTTCCGACACCTGGGGAGAGTGGGGAATTGATGATCTCTTTTCCCAAGGGAGAAAAATCACCGTGCGGGCGCCGGGATTTGAACTCACGACACCTTCTCAGGAAGGCCGCGCTCTCAACCACTCGGCCACGGTGACCACTAAATAAACCATTTTTCATCCATTTTGGACGTGACCTACCAGAGAAGCAATGCTGACTGATGGTGTAAATGCTGTTATCGGAGATGCTGACGGTTTCCAGCTGGGGATGCACGAATGCGTCCTGAGGAAGAAACTGCAAGTCGTTGCCGCTGATGTCCAGGTACTGGAGGTAAGGCACCTCTTCAGAGGACACCGCACCGAAGTGGAAGTACGAAATGTCGTTGTTGGCTGTGAAAACATGTAAATCTACGATGAACCCCCATTCACAGTCATGCTTCCATTTTCGCTTAGATAGATTTAATTTATATTTATTTTTCCATTGCATTGACGTCATTTTTTATTACAAAGTTCCAAGAATTCTCATCTATTGCATTGAGGGAGCTGGTCTTAATGTTTAGATAAAAAGTCCTCGGAATTTCTTTCCATTGCATTGATTAATCTTCTATTTCAGGCGTGAGGAAGATAAAAATTTCGAGCAAGTGTACGACATGATAAAAGGAAAAGTAACAACAAATCACCTTTGATCTTACATTGTGTCGTTACATTGCCAAACACTCATATAATTCTATGATTCTGCTCGCCTGACACCAAACTACACAATCAGGCAACAAAACTAGAAAAAAAAAACATTAACCAATCTTGAAGCAGTTAAATGTTTGGATCTGCTCACATTTGCATAAAAAATTCGTCGTTTCACTTGCAGTCGAAGCGCTAGCAACCTTTGTACTACTAATACTCACCACAAGTATATACTCACACTTGCAATCTAGAAATTGTGTAGAACATCATAAGCAAGCAGTTTTGCTGTTTATCAGAGTTTATTATTATTTCTATCATTAGTATATCATGTTATTATGATGCTGATAGGTTTTCATTATTATTAGATTGTTATTATGGAATAGTTCATTAGTACTGTGCAACTGACCAAGAGATATGGAGATGAGGGAGTGCGCTGACGCGTTGAAGGCGTGGTTGTCCACACTCTGGAACTTGTCGTAGTTCATAATCAGTTCCCGCACTGTGAGCGGCAGGAACATGTCCATGTTGAACACTCCTCCGATCTCGGACCTCACCAAACTGAACCTGAAAATCCAAAGGATTTGAATAAGTAGAAATCACTTCTTTGATTTCAATCACTGTTTACGCATTGCCACCTTGAAAATATAGTGCATTTCAATAAGTTCAAATCCTTGCTTCGTTTTCAATCACAGTTTACGTACTACTGACTTGAAAATATAATGGATTTCAATAAATGGAAATCACTGCTTTGATTTCATTCACAGCTTACGAATTAGCTTGAAATATAATCCCCCGATCTCGGCCCTCACTAAACTGAACCTGAAAATATAAAGGATTGCAATAAGTGCATGCAAATCCCCGTTTCATTTTCAAAGATGGTTTAAAAATTGATTTTAATTAAAATATAATCCCATGTCCAAGTTGAAGACTCCTTCGATTTCAGACCTCATCAAACTGAACCTGAAAATATAAAGCATAGTTTTTTCTCAAAAGCCAGCACAGTTTTGTTCGTCTCTTTCCGTATCCTAATGGCGGCCTTCTCCAAGTCATCTAACATTCAAATGACACAAAAGCCATTGACAATTTTTCCACAGTTGTACAGGTACTCCCTTGAGGTCCCTAAAGATGAAATAATAACTGAAATAAGCGGTGATTTGTCGAAGTCCGTTCATAATTCTTGACAGCTGTGTTCAGGTAAAACACTCGATCGTAACATTTGACAACCGTGTTGAGGTTAGCCTCCGTCTATCATAACGTACGTTGATCGCTGCAAGAGACGGTAAATTGACCAACCTGTTGACGTCTGTGGTGAAGAATGTGGTGCGCTGGATGATGTCCTCGAGTATGGCCTGTGAGGAGACCTCAGCTGGGCAGTCGATGTTGATCGTCCCCCCCAAGGAGCCTCCGTTGTTTGTGCACTGCATTAGAAACCATAATAATTAAATTTCCTTACTTCGCAGCTTTAGGCTTACTCATGACAACCCGAAAAATTAACACGGGTTTTACCATGTATGGGACTTGTTAGAACTTTAAATGAAATAGCAAGGATGGTCACTTTTAAAAAAGACATTATTACTTAGCGAGTTTAACATGTCAGAACTAAAAATATACACGAAAGATGAACGTTTCGACCACAAGGGTCATCTTCAGCATCTGGGGAAACACAGTTATGTTCACAGAGTTAAAAAAAATAATATATATACATTTGTATGGTTAACATTTG
>JACJUY010004233.1:12360-25861 GCA_014220935.1 Platorchestia sp. MABIK | reverse complement strand
TCCATGGTAAACTTAATATTCGGATGTTGAGAATTCAAGTAAGACAAAAAAAGGCTACAGTGAGAACTATCTCTAAATAAAAGGAATGTATCATCGATGTAACGTTTATAAAATACAGGCTTATATTCAACCAGGCACATTTCCAACCATCTTTTTTCGTGAAAAGCCATGAACATATTAGCAAAAGTGGGTCCTAACTTGTTAGAACTTGTAGTGCACTGTGTGTGGGACTTGTTAGTAACACGTGTTGTACCGTATGGGGAACTTTTTCAATGCATTTTTTTTTAAACTACCTTATACCCCATGGTTCTTTATTTGCAAATCTTTCACTCTACTCTACCGTTCAAATCATTACAATTGCGCTATATTACGCGCAATTATTCAATCCATAAGTGAACATTGCTAGTATGAGAGCATGAGAGTGTCGTAAATGCTGTTCGCGGTTCATCAGTCACAACTTGTAATTCATCTCTCTCGTATTTCTCAGTAGTAAAAGTTATCACTAGAAAGAAGTAAATATAAATGAATGCTGGTGACTCAACAGCAGTCTTAAGAACGCAAAAAGAAGATCCTCTGTTTTTCGCCAGTTAGAACCAGATAAAGAGCCGAAAGATTCTTCGTTTTACGTCAACTTGAAACTTGTACACTATCACAGGTGGCACGCGGCAACAGCAAGAATGTTTATCTCGAGTCAAGGTTGCACGCCAAAATTCCGCGTGGCAGCGATAAAGTGACGTGATACCACGTGCATTAAATCACATCATTCGAATGACCACACGCCCACAAGCGCACACGAAGAGGCTTATTTACGTCAAGAGAAACGTAATTGTTTTTTCCTCTCTGAAGAGGCTTGCTTTTGAAAAGAGAAACATGGTGATACAAATAACGCCTTTGCTAGGGCAAGAGCAATTGGTTGCTCCTCGTTTTTAATGACAGAAACCATTCAGGGCAACCAGGAAGTGTCAAATTTGGTTTCTTTATGCTATTTAACAAGTTCCTCGCTTATTGGGACATATGTGTACCACTAAGTAAATTGCTTATTCACGTACCGGTATAAATAAATGAAATAATATAAATAAATGAAATAAATAACTATCACCATTCGAGGTGAAAGATTTTGTGAAATTTTATTTTTCACATTCCTTAGAATGAATATAAATGTATTCGAGCAGTAAAGTCGATTTTTCAATTCTTCTACTTACGACCCAATCAAACCAACCGTTAACAACCGCGGAAATGCGGTGAACGTGTTAGAGGCAGTTTAACTACCACCACCTTTGCTATTTATCCCAGTTAAGCATAACTCGATATTGATGATGATGGTAATGACAAAGCGGAGCTTTGAGGATTTTGAGCATAGGAAAAACGCAAAATGCAGTCGAGTCAATAGAAGAACGCACACTACCACTTATGCCAGTGTTATTCACTAAATTTGGCAAGAGAGCCAATTTGGTTAAACGCATTGATTGAGTGTTACTGCAAGTTAGCGTATATTAAATGCATTATTTATTAATCATTTTATTTTTCTATTTTTCGAGAGCTGTGCAATGAATACCACTGGCTTATGGCAACGTAGATTCATTAAAATTCAGCTTCATATTTTCATACATGGAAGTTTTGCCAACAAGAGAAGACCTACACTGTCTTCTGAGCCAGTCACTGCGTTGCTACAGCCATCACGTGAGCAAGTTAAGCAGGTGCAGATAATACATTTTAAAATAGCAGGCGGTGTTAGTCACGTGCGCTTTGTGTTCTCACGCAACAGTTATCTTACGAAGATATACCTGGGAATTTTTTGACGTGCAGGTACGCATCCCAACGATGTTACTCTATGAATAATCTACAGCACAACTTATTCATGAAATTTTATTCCTAAACAATGCTGGCATACCATATTCCCGAGTGCTAGGAATGAGAAAGGAAGAGCCCCACACAGCAAACACAAAAACATCATACGACAGGAATAAAACAGTGAAAAAACATTTTTGCTTTAAAACCGGTATCTCGAAGTTGATTTCCATACACTGGTGGGTTGGATCTGCATTCTGATATTTACTAATTGTATGAAATACAAAATACAAATACACGAAAATATTCTGTAGTTGAAGAAATACTTCAATATGCATCATAAATAAATCGATGATTGCTGATGTCGAGAGAGTGTTTGTGATTGTGGAAACTTGAAGTTGAATGGGTTTCGAAAATCCAAACGATCGAGAAAATTGGTAGGTCAAATCGAAAGTCTCAGTGCATCCTGCGTACAAAGTTCATAACTTACTTTTCGCTAACGAAATATTTACAGACATTAACGCTTGCGCTTGACGATGGCAGTGTTACGAAGTGATGCGTAAAGTAGCGTAACAAGTTGATGGTTAATAAAAAAAAAATACATATAGCAAACAAATGCGGCATTTAGCAAAAAACTACATCATTTATAAAAAATGCGACATTTAGGAAAAAAATTCGACATTTAGCAAAAAACTACGGCATTTATAAAAAATGCGACATTTAGGAAAAAAATTCGACATTTAACAAAACAATACGGCGTTTATAAAAAAAATACGGCATTTAGCAATAAAATACAGTATTTATAATAAACGACATTTAGCAAAAAAAATTACGGCAAAAAAAAACAACAATCTATTGCTGTATCGCTAGTGGTAAATAAATTACTTAAATGGTTTAGAGTAAAACTGTTGATACAACGTACGCATGGGAGCGATTTTTACACGTGTAAATAAGAACAGTGTACAAAATCACGGCCATGAAGCACCACAAACCAGAATTACACAATTAACCTTATTGAATACAGTAAAATATCGGAGAGAATAAACTTGTTAATTTTTCACTAATAGGTATATTGAATCTCTGACACTCTATTGTCTACTTTTCACGGTTTGCATAAATTCTGGATTTTTGTGCTAAGAAATAATCAAAACCCAATTGATCATTTGTGCTTATTATTTTGGTTTGAAAAATGAGCTAGTTAATTCAAATAGTTTGTCTATAAATTAAGGAAATTTACATTGAGAAAATTTTAAAATTCAATGTGTTTCAATGCATCTCATGTGTCAACTTTTTTTAAACACACGGTTTTTCTTTCCTTCTTTCTTTCACTCTTTCTTTCTTTCTTTTTTCTTTCTAGGTACTTCACCCTTACCGCTCGGCAACATAAAGTTGACGCAACTCATAATCATAAACTTAGAGAAAAGAGAGAAAGAAAAAACGAAAAATAGTTTATTTCCAATAGAGATGGTACAACAAAGAGTGTACATCGTCGGTTTTTAAAATGTGTTAAAGTAAATACACTTAAATGATGCACACACATGAATATTGTAATACCCATGACACTTGTGGAAAAGAAATTATTGAGGGCAATGTACTCCTAAAGTTGCTTAATCTAGAACGACAACTTCGGTCAAGGACTATTTAGTTGTCGCTTTGCTATTTCTACCAGAGTTGTTTTTTACATTTACAAGATGACACAACTCACATTCCGTGACACAATTCACATTCCGTGACACAACTCATATTCCGTGACACAAACATTCCGTGACACAACTCACAATGCACGGGTCCAGACCGTTCTCAGGCCCAGGTTCAGGGCACAAACCCGTCACGTTCGGAGGCAGCGGCACAAGAGAGTTGTTCCACATCCAATCCCCCACTGTCGTGAAAAACTCACGATCACTATTAATGCGCCTTCTTTCATATACGAAATCATTTTTCACGATGACGTTATCTGGAACATTATGCTCACTTTTTCGATGAATCACCGCGCTGTTTTCAATGTCATTGAAGCCCTCAGAATTATTTTCATTAGTACTGTTTTCTAGTGTAAGATTATTTTTAAGATTGTTTAGCTCTTTTTTAGCGTTTAATTTAATCTTTCTGTCTTCGGACTCAACGAGAAGTTGAGCGTGAGACTGACGTACATTTGGCCTCACATTGTTGTCGTACTCACTTTGCACCAGCAAATTCCGTCCTCTTTCACGCCCTTCCAAATGATCGAAAAATTTTGAATTTTGTGGAAACGAAGACCCCAAAGACAAGACGAGGAATAATTCATTTGTGTTAAAATTTTCTGTAATTAATCTTGACGACACGGCTAGTAAATATCCAAGGGCGCACACAGTAATTAGTGATTTAACGCACATGACTAATCATTCAATATTCTCCAGTAAGGTTCTTTCACTTTAATACATCGAAAAAAAATTGAAAAACGATTTCCATGCTGAGCATTAATACAAAAACGAAACCTTTCCTTAAAAAGCACTACGCCTCGTATTGCTTGTTTGTCAATTAAGAATCTTTACATTAATAAATTTTTAAAATCAAATGTATTGTCAGACATCTCATGTAACAACTTTATGAAAAAAACGCTTTTCTTTCTTTCTCTCTCCATAAGCGAAAAGTTCACTGTGACTTAGGCAGAACTTCAGACGCCTGAGGCCGTAGTCTATGGGAGCGTATGAGACACTTCGACACTTCTTCACACAACCTCGAGTGGAAGCAAAAGAAGGCATCAGCTCAGGCAGCATCGCACTGCTCATTTGAAACAAAAATATCACAGGAGGGTCATCAGCTGAGCGCGATAAGATTGCCTACGTGACAAACACCATCACAAAAAACTATAATATAGAAAAATTCAAAATATCGGTACAACCAATTGACTGCTAAAATTGAAGGTGGGCGATCACTATGAAACTGTATCGATCAAAGCTTGAAAAATTTCCAGAGGATAACGGCTTTGAATTCCCTTCAGAAAACCCCAGTGCTTGTGTATGGTAGTGTGCATTTGAGTCATGTCAGATGTTATCTTTTTTTTGCCTGCACTGGTACCTCAGTTCTGCATGTATACATATACTGGTAGTGCCTGGTACCTGCTGAGAATTGTCACATGTTTGTAAGATTGGTAGGTAAATGAGCAACTGCATAGCGTTTAAGTGGAAGCCTTTTGTAGCTTAGAATCTAACTCTTGAGGCACATGTCTAGGATTCTAGCGCTCAATCATATTTCAACCCAGAGCATGAAACATCGAATCTCGTGAAAATGAAGGGTATAGAGTGTAGGGCAGAGATTCCCTGCCTGGGGATGTGAGACAATTTTCCAGGGGGAGCAGGCAAGTTCAGGTAAATAACTGAATGTTGGCTACACGCTTGTTGCCGTTTTCATTTCAGGAGGTATGAGGTTCAAATGAAATTTCTTTAGGGATGCTGGGGAAAACAGTGTCCGGAACCTCTGCTCTAGAGCATGTGGGGCACCGTAGTGTCGTAACAGTGAGAAAACACCTCCAAGAAAGGATCCTTTATTCCAATCAAGCCTGATACATATCATCTTGTACGTTGAATTTTCAAGCACCTCATAACTATTATAACAGCAGGACGGAATGACGGTTACTCCCGGTCAAGCCGGTACCCATTTTAGACACCTGGGTAGAGTGGGGAATTGTGCTCGAGTTCTTCCTGTACCCAACGGGAAGAAATCACCGCGCAGCGCAGGGATTCGAAAGATTCGCCGGGATTCGAAGGTGTCGCTGTCGACACCTTCTCGGAAGGGCGCGTTCTTACGTACTCGGACACGGTGACCACCAATGTCGGACACACCAAGGGTATCTGTTGAGAGATCACCACTGGTTATTGAGGCAAAGATACCGCACACACTCTCCAACTTGTCGTTCAAGAAATGGATCAACTTTACACAACTTCTTAGTACTCGTCAGTATCTCCTGGTCGGGAAAGAAATTGTGCGAAAGAAAACCTACAACTGGAGACCGACAAATCGGATTCTGAAATAGCCCTAAGTGTTACCCAAAAATATTCCTTACCAAAACCTTTTCTTAATTTCACCAGTAGTGTTAAAAAGCAGGCAGTAATCATTATTGGTGTCCGTGCCTAAAGTTTTGCTCGAACAGAGGGTTTCGAGACAATCTTATGGAAACTCGAAATCTATGAGACCTTCAATTGAAGAAAACGTTCCTCAACAGCGACTCAGAAAAACTCATTAACTTTTTCTTGGAAGCCATAGCTCGGTCTTAAAAAATTTATCCTAATTCACATCAACCCGTTGCACAAATCCCGCCCATGAGAAATCAGAAAGAGACTGTCTAAAATCAGAATTAAGCAGCTCGTAATAAGACTCCATCGACGAAACTCCTGTTGAACGTTTATAAAGTACGCGAGAAAAATAATACAAAAAACGATGTCTTTCGCCTGTCTAATCTCTTTTACAATACAATTTCTTTAATGTGTGGTCACCGTAGCCAAGAGGTTAAGAACGCATTCTTCACGAGAAGATGTCGGCAGTTCGAATCTCGGCGCCGCGAATGGATTTCTCTCTGTTGGGAAAAACGAGATATCAGGCACAATTCCCCATTCCATCCAAGTGTCGGAAAAGAGGACCGGCTTGGCCGGGGGAAACCTTCGTGACGTCCTGATGTTGTAAGGTTTTTGAAAAACAAATTTACAAGATGACATGTATCAGGCATGATTGATTAGAATAAAGCATCCTTTGTCTCACACAAGCACAATGACGAATACGAACACTGAATCTCATTGTTCCCTGAACCTGAAACAAGCTCACCAAGTTTTTTTGATGACAATGAATCTTTTTGAAACACGATCTTAATACCGTCTAAAAGCATTTTTAAGAGAAATTTGACAAATATCGTTTACGAACAGGGACATTGTGTTTTTAATGAAGGAAAATCTAGATGGAAATTATTTTCATGCTTCACTGAATAACAAGAAGCATGCCAATGTTTGAGACAAAGGATCCAAAACGGCAAAAATAATTTCGCTGTTTTTTTTTTGTCAAAAGCCCCAGAGTAGCTAATGGCTCAGTACCAGATTTTCCAACTCTGTTGAAAAAGTCAATGTCGGTGCATTATATCCATTCCTCAAAAGAACTTTCAATCCCATGATCCAGCCACGATCAAAAGAAGAGGTGTCACCTATGCTAAGTGTAAGATCTTTGCACCGTAACCACCCTCGGTCAAAAGCTTTTGTGACGCACATGAATAAGAAATGTCTTTTTTCTTTGTGCTATAATTACTTTCCAGTTTTGGAAAATGCTCCAGTGATAGCTTACAATCAGTCTACAGCATAGCAGTTATAAATATATATAAATGCTGGTAATTACTGGTGGCTAGTTTGTAGGTAAGTTTCAGTTGACAAATCTCACCTTAATACCAGCATGAGTCATTACCATCGTGAGAAGAGGCTGTATTTTGAGGCGTTTTTATCAGTACTTAAGAGTATTTATGAGCAATCCCAAGCCTAGAATAACACAACCAAAGAAATATATCTTCTTGTTTTTTCCCTCAATTTTTAGTTTAACCTTTGACATAACTACAATAATACCTACACATGTCAATCAAATGAAAATCTTTATATTGAAACACTTTTAATACCAACGTAAGAAGATTTGATGTTTAAACTTTGTGGGAGAAAAAATTCTTTTTGCATTCCTCTTCCCTGTTAAAATTTTAAATGGGAAAAATAGAACCGAACGAACTAAAACAGAAACTTTTCGAGTAGAGTGCTAACGAGGTTTTCTTATTTTCCTCAAGTCTTCAAAAGAAATTTCTAAAATCAAAGTTTACATTTCTCCAGAATATTCTGCGGAACTATAGATGGACGCTAAACAATTCGTATGAGGCAGCGATAAAAATGAAACACGGTAATGTTGATGACTGCTATGACCAGTATAGCACTCCAATTTTGGCATTCTTAAAATAATCACGTTGCAAGCCTATTCTATATGATAAAAAGAGAAAATTTAGAATTTTTTTCATAGGCTAACTGTAGAAGTAACTAACAAACGTACCTCATTGTTCGAAACCACAAGGGTACCTGAAAGATTTATACAACATGTCGCGTCAAATATGGGATTTTTCCCACAAATGAAACTTAGTATCTATAATTTTTAAGTGAGTGAAAGTTATTGATTTTTACAAAAGTTTAAGAAATATTTAGAGCTTCTATAAACTAGCCAAATTATATATTAATTTCATTTTCATTTGTGTTTCAGTATTAACCAGGATTTTTGCGTTCTAATAGTTTTGAGAGACTCGCACCGGTTCACAGTCCACTCTGAGTCAGCATCTCAACAGCGTGACACCCGCTTGTGACTGTCCCTCTGCAACTCTTGAGAAATATGGCTTTGCACGTTCCTAAAGCCCCGGGCTTTGCCCAAATGCTTAAAGATGGTGCCAGGGTACGTTTTTATCTCTATACGTTAAGTGATATGAATTTATGTAGTGTTTGAGTTACTCTATGTCATAATTCTGTCATTTTGTAGGCCAGGTGTTTTCATTTTAAGTGTCACACCCTCGTTTAGTTCAGTTGCCATTTAGTGCAAGAAGTTCTTGAACGTCATTTGAATTTTTATATTTCAATTTAGTGCAAGTATGTTTTTTCAGCATATTAAATATTACATTGTTAGCCACTTTATACCTCCAAAAAGGTTGCCTGCAATGGAATAGTTAATAAGCCAGAAGGGAGTGAGTGAGGATGTAATGTGAGTCTTCAAGTATTTTAATGAGGATTTATGGAATATGTTGAGATGATAAATTTTATTTGTTTGTATCAAGTTATTATTTTAATGGGTTATTCATCACAATGACTAATAAATGAGTTTGTGTGCAACTTTTGGTTTTCCTTCACAATTCAACTTAAATATACACATCATGTGTTGTAGCTGTTAGTTTGAAAACAAAATCAAATTTCATACAATGTTCAGTCATTTTGAACTTGAAAATTTGTGCACCACTAATGCAATTTATATATTTTGAAAATGATACGAAATACCATATAGTGCTTAAGATAATATAAACATACATCATGATTATGAATATTGCATGCTTATGAATATAAAGGAGATGCTGGATTTTCAATAGTACATCTCTTAAGAAAAGATTCCTTTGTACACAACAAAGTGCATTGATAGGAGATTCTTTATTGTAATATGTTTTTATGTGATTATTCTGCACCAAAAATTTCCAAAGCATGAACTCATTTTCTTTGTTTGATGAACCTATTAGTATTATTTCAAATGTAGGTAATTGCCTAATACAATATTCATAACTTTGACATTATAATAATTTATTTTACAGCACTACTCAGGCCTGGAAGAGGCTGTCTTCCGCAACATTGGTGCCTGCAAAGAGTTTGGCCAAACGCTGCGGACTGCTTATGGGCCTCAAGGACGCAATAAAATGATCATTAATCACATTGAAAAACTCTTTGTCACAAATGATGCTGCTACCATCATTAGAGAACTTGAAGTACGTTACTAATAGCCTATGTAGAGTAACCTTGTCTTTACTTTATTTCTATTAATTTTTGAGAATTTAAGTCTTATTGTCTAAATTGTTGCATATGTATAGAACTCATCACTTGGCTCACACTCTTGTTGTAATTTTGCCAATGAGACAGCATATGCTAACCTTTGTATTTCATTTTGACAGTTATGGGTAAATCATTGTTTTTGTTGTGAATCAGGATTCTTCAGAGTGAGAGACTATAACTTTCACAATTATATATCAGGGCTTCTTTTATCAACAAAAATTTGGCAGTAATATCTTTGGATGGTTATAATTGCTCCATTACACTAGTAGTGAAGCTCATTTTTTATATGGAGCACTTCAGTGCAGTGCACCTTTTCAAGGGATCATATTAACAATTTATGGTATCAAATGTTATGAATTTTAAATCAGATACAGCACTTAATTTAAAATTAGCCTGAACTCTTAATATTTTATATTTTTCTTGAATTGATTTCCAAAAAAAGTGTTCCTTATGAGCTGCTGTGTACTAATATTCCTGCTCATGTAGTTTCAGTAACCTGTCAAAAACAAGTGTTAAGTATTGAAAAAATAAAATGGTGCTTTAATTTTGGCACATCCAGGCTTTTTTCTTAATTTTTCAAATGCTTGTGGGAGGTGTTTTACAAATCTTGTGTGCTTGTACAATATATGTGAATTATGGATTATGTCAACTATTTATTGATGTACAAGGCTCATCGTCAAAATTGAAATGTTGTAATATGTGGTAGTTTAGTGTAGTGAAACCCAATTTCTCCTGAATATCACTTAGGCAAAACTTAAATCTGCAGGGAAAATTCTCCTCAGAAGGATCCAACTATTTGTATCTGTGGGAATTTGTGCTCCCAAAAGGAAAATGTGAGGTCTTGAGCCAAAGGTTTGGTAGAATTATTTTCGTTGAAGTAGAATTAATTTTTGTTTTTTCAAGGACTATCTTGTTTCAGATCACTGTTGTGATATTTTCAGCTCATTGCTCTCCTGTTTTTCAGCACCTGGTACTTTTTTTTCCTTAACTTTTTTCTTGTTTCATAAACTTCCTTTATATCTTACTGTGTTTGTAGGGGATCTTGTGTGGTAACACATTTTGTGCATAGTTTCTGCATTTCCTTAACTTGATGCTGTGCTTATCCTTCTTCTATTTGGAACACTCTTGTTGTGATCATGGAGGCTCAAACTATCTAACGTAACACTGGATACAATGTGATGTGGAGGGCAAATTCTAACCTAACAGTGTAATGTAGAAAGCAAATTCACTGGAACTCAATGCATAGAAACTCAAAAAATAATATATCATTCTCATGGAGCACAATATACCATTAAATTGCAATAATGTAACAACTGTAATGAGTGTAATGTGAAGAGCAAATTCATTAGAATTCTAACTATGCATAGAAACTAAAAGATCATTCTCATAGAGCATAATATACCATTAAGTTGCAATTATAACACAACGACTGTATTGGCAGATAGAGCACCCTGCAGCAAAGTTGCTGGTGCTGGCCACCGAGATGCAGGAGCAGGAAGCTGGCGACGGCACCAACTGGGTGGTGATCATGGGTGCTGCCATGCTCGAGAAGGCAGAGGAGCTCATCAAGATGGGACTCACCCCCACAGGTTTGAACACTTAAATTATTTCTACAGCAGTGGTTTGTCTTGACACGTTGACTGTGATGGGTTAAACTGAAGTTCAGTATTCAATTCAAATTTAGATTCAAAAGTTGTTTGAAATTTTATAAAGGCCAAACATAAACTGGGTTCATTAAATACCATTAGTTTTAAAAGATAGTTAAAACTTTTTCAAACGACCCATCGATCGGTCGTTTTCCAGCAAAAAAAAAACTTACGACAACCCACCAATGGGTCTTATTGCAGTCAATGTGTTAACCCATTTCAGCCCTACGTGCCATATATGGCACACGCTAATAATGCTAGCACAATTTTTTTTCTTGTCAAAAATTTGTGCCCTAATGTAATTTTTGAAGCTCTCTGATGGATGGCAGTTCTGTTCCCATTCTAATGTTGGTGATAACCTGATGCTAGTGTCAGTCTAATAACAGTGGTTGTGATATTGGGAATACGAGTAAATATATTTGAGCTGAAATGGGTTAATTTTTTGAATGTGGTAATTCACCAATGCAGTCCTATTGTATGTCAGCTGTTAATCTGCAAATACAAACAAAGAATTTAATACTGTGCCTAGGTAATTGTACACATTATATAACTAGAGATGTTTAGACAACAGTAATTGCAAAGAGACTCCCAAATTGTATGTCATTTTTGGTGAACATCTCGAGGTGCTTATTCTCATCAGAGCAGGGCAGAATTGAAGCTGCGAGAGTCTGTATGCAAGTTACTGATCAATGTTAGCCTCCATTGATGTAAGATCTGAAATTGATTAATCAACCTTCCATCAATGGGGAAAGATCTCCTTTGATAGAAGATCTCCGGTAGGAGTTGATTGGAGATATGAAGCTTTAGTCAAGTTAGTAAACCTGAAAAGTATCCTGTTAAGTCAGCTGTGTAAATTTTATAATTCATATGAGTTAGAAGTTCTGTTCGGCACACAATAATAGATTTTGCTTCATGAAGTGTGGCTAAAAATAACTCTTATGTTATTTTGCTTGGCAGATTGAATTAACATTTTTATTCATTGAATGCTAAAAAGTCAAAATTAAATTCCGTTTATGGAGCTGTGATTTTGAACATCGCAGAATTAGCGCTCCCAGGGGGACTATGTGAGGGCCCAAGCTAAGGGTTAGGTAGGCTTCCTTTTTGTTGAAATAACATAGGTTTTTGTTCTGTTACGGACCATCTTTTTTCGGTTCACTGCTGTCCTGTTTTTTCAGCACGTACTACTTTCTTCTTGAACTTTGATCTTGTTTCATAAACTTCTTTCTCATCTTACTGTTTCTATGCCCTTTCTGCGTAGATTCCACGTTCCCTAAACTCCATACTAAATGGTGCCTTCCTCCTTCCTCTCTTTGGATCGCCTTTGTAGCGGATAGGGAGGCTTAAACTTACTAATAATCTAATCTAATCTTTGAACATCGCAGTGATGGAGAATAAATTTTTCTAACTATGGTTTTGGAGATGCTACATTTTGGCAAAGGCCTCACTTTTATAAATCATCACCATTGACAGTGTATGAATATTATAAATTTTTGATTCAATTTGCAGATTCTTCTTGATTGCAAATTTGTATTTTGTTCTCCAGATGTTGCTGATGGCTATCAATTGGCTGTAGACAAAACTTTGGAACTGCTGGAGGATCTGGAGTGTTGGAAAATTACTGACACGAGAGATGTTACTCAGGTAACATTTGTGTGTATGAATTATTTTTGCCTAAGATTATTAAATTGCGCTCAGCTATTGTTTTTTTTTTTTTGTGAATAGATTTGTGATGATTTTTCTGTAAAAGTTATACCTTCTTTGTGTGTTTTTAATTATTCTTTGCACATTTTAGAATGCAGATTATCTGAAGAAGTAGTAGAATATCTAAATCATGGGTGAGAAACGTGAGTTTGCTTCGAAATACCTTGCAGGCATAGCATCACAGTGTCATCAAGTCCTAAATTACGGACGACAATTTCAGCAGCTCTTAATAATTAGCTGCTTTAATTGGTTTGGGTTTGCGCTCATTCAACTTCACCTGCTTTTCCTTCACATGGGAGGCTGGAAGGTGGTGCAATTCCTTACTGTAGTCGTGATGTTGCTTCTTGTCAGTTAAGTTTTTATGTAAATAAAGCTAAAATTTGATCATCAGGTGTTTTGGTACTAATGTTATTGTGAGTTTGCAGTGTATAAAATCATTTATGTAAGTGCTTGGGATTTTTTTCTAGTGCCAAGGAGCATTTCTAATTTTTTGATTCAAATCTGCAATTGAATGTTGTGCATGCAGTTTCCATACCTGAGGCATTGTTTTACTTTATGAAAGCTTAGTTGCTTATATTATTGCTCATTATGCTTCTGGTTTCCGTACCTGAGACATTATTTTACTTTTTGAGAGCGTGATTGCTTACGTGTAATGCTTCCACTATGCTTGAAGGTGCGCAAAGCTCTTCGAGGTACCCTCATGAGCAAGCAGTTTGGATATGAAGACTTTCTAGCTGACCTGATAGCGAGCGCCTGCATCTCCATCATGCCTGAACAGACCTCCTTCAATATCGACAACGTTAG
>JACJUY010004233.1:0-11083 GCA_014220935.1 Platorchestia sp. MABIK | reverse complement strand
CCAACCCACGGCAGTCCCAGTTTAACCCACGGCAGTGAACGTATCATAACATCCCGTGTTTGTGGTGCAGGTGAAGGCCCTCGCAGACGCGGGCGTGTCGGTGGTGGTGGCAGGTGGCAAGATGGGCGACATGGCCCTGCACTACCTCAACAAGTACGATATCATGGCCGTGCGCCTCACCTCCAAGTGGGACCTCAGGCGTCTCTGCAAGACCGTCGGTGCTGTCATCCTCCCGAAAATGACCATGCCGACTCCCGAAGAAATTGGTTTCTGTGACAAGGTCTTCCTCGATGAGATTGGAGAAGTGCCCGTTACTATTTTCAGGTGAGAGTTTATGCTTTTGCTCTTGTGCTGACAGTTTGACCACAACGTGCACCACGGAGGGAATTTTCATGATGCCGCTGACCAACCAGTAATCAAAAACTCAATTTTGAAAAGCAATTAATTGAAGCTAAATGAAGGGCATCATCCAGATAATGATTTTTAAAATCGCTTTCTATAAATGACTTTATATTTGAGTTAAGTTTTGAACTTCAGTTCAGCCCATTGCGGTTAAGTGTTAATGGTATCCTTCAGCCCTACTTTGCTATTTATTTATTTTAATTTTTTTTTAAGAACGTAGTGCACTGCCTTTATATACAACACAAATACACAACCTTTTGTGTATTTGTTCAATTTATTTTGATCAGTAGCCGTATAACGAGTTCGAAGCCTCATTTGGCGCTTGAGTACTGTCTCCACTACAGTACTCAAATTTCGTAAATGTCGTACAACATGAGTTTATTTAGAGTTTCTTGTATATAGCAATAGTAAAGATAGGCTCTATGGTTAATTCTCAGTATAAAGTGTTGCCGCTGCAAAAGTAGATAAGTTTTTGAAAATTTACGGGATACTTCACTTTCATGTTTATGATCATGCATAGGCCACTTGAAATCGATGTGGAATTGCGCGTATTTACACAATTTAAACTTGGCTAATCGTGAGATCTTGTAAAACCGCGTACGTAGTCTCAAAAAATGCTGAGCATGCGTGAACAGAAAAATGAATCCTTGCAATTACCAAGCGTTGTTCATATATTGAAATGTACTTGCTGTTTAGTTACATTTGGTTGGATTTAAGTTCGCGATATCAGTGGAATAACTGTAATATTTAGGTGGTTTTCGAAATTTCCAAACTGTAATGGTCTGTCGTAGCTTTCTCTGTATAATCTTCTGATGAGAAATGTGTTGAAATGACATTGTTGATATTTGTATACGTTGTGGAGGGAACACTTCACACTTGTTATTCTTACAGCTAGTTTTCTGATCTACAATATCTTAACACAGGACACCTCCTTTGTTGTTTCCACTTAATTCTTGAACACGCAGTTTTAGGTCGTGGTGCTCAAACAAAACTTAAACAAGCTTTTCCTATGTAATACAGGCAAGAAGGCGCGGAGTCACGCATTGTGACGGTTGTTATTCGCGGGTCGACCAACAACCTCCTGGACGATGTGGAACGTTCAGTTGACGATGGAGTGAACACCTTCAAGGGGCTGTGCAGGGTAAGGGCTTCCGGAGACAGCCAATAATCGGTTTGACGTATTTTTTGCCACTTGTGAATACTAGTACTTCTGTGTCGAGTTAATGATTTAGTTTCTGGGGCATTTTTTGTGAAATTTGATTTGTACCGGATTTGGAAGCTGTTGGCTAAGCTAGCCCTTATACCGTCCCGAGAGATATCGAGCTGGCACTCCATTCTTTGAGAGCGAGGTAGCTGAAAAATGTTTGGCGTTGCTATGGTCTCTATATTATTGGAAATCCTTAGGTGTATAATTTTCAATGTGCATTATTTATCCATAATTTGTCAGCATATGATTCTGATAATTGGATCCGGATGAAAGTTGAACACCTGTAGCTGTGCGCTGCACGTCAAAACATTGAAAACTTTATTTCATCAATAAAATTTCGATATTCCCAATCACGAACTGATGTTGCTTATTTTGATTGTTGATATTGCCATGTGCAGGACGGTCGTTTCGTAGCCGGTGCGGGGAGTTGCGAGATCGAGCTCAGTCGCCGCATCGAAGAGTACGGCCGCCAGTGCCCTGGATTGGAACAGTACGCCATCAAGGCTTTTGCTGAAGCCCTTCGCACCTTCCCTAAAATCCTGGCAGAGAACTGCGGCGCCCCTGGACAGGAAACCGTGGCCAATCTCCTGGCGAAGCACCAGGAGGGAGGTCACAACTACGGCTTTGACTGCTCAACAGGCTCTGCGAGCGTCTTTGACGCGTGTGAGAAGGAAGTCTTCGACCTCATGCGGACCAAGTACTGGGCGCTCAAATACTCCGCGTCCGCTGCCTGCCAAATCCTCAGGGTTGACCAGATCATCATGGCCAAGAGAGCAGGTGGTCCTAAAGCCAGAGCTGCTGGACCTCAGGATCCGGATGATGATTAGATGCAATCCACGTTCTACATCTGGGCGAACTCAAGTTATAAACTTCTTACGTACGAACAGGTCTTCATCGCACCTTCATTTTTGCCCAAAAAACTGCTTTCTTTTTTATTAGTTTGTTTCGTATGAAATTATCTTCCTAAATTTGATATTTTATTGTTATCCGGGAAATTTTCTCTTTTGCTCATTCGAGTTGAGAAAATAAATTTGAATTTTTTGCTTAAGCGGCTGTTGCAGCTTGTGAAAGCTAGTATAATACGGTAATTCCATGCCTATCCGCAGATAGAAATGTATGTTTTATTGCGAGGTAGTTATTGAATATGGATTCGTGTTCATTTGTTTTGAGCTAATTTAACCCACGCGATCAACGAGTCTAATCCATTTAGTTTACCTTGTATTTTACTGATCTCTTTTTATGTTGTGTCCACGGTGCCTGTCCGTTAATACATTTTCTTACTAATTAGCTATTGTTTCTATTCTCATGCCCTTTTTTTTTAAATTACGAAAAAGTTCACAATTGATGTGATTCACAAGGCAACGTAAATGAGTTCTGGTAAGACTGCTTAATCTTTCTGAAAAATTCCGTGGTGTTACAGTATGGGTGAAGTGAAGTTACCATCCCAGTAATCTGGGCTAGCTATAATCAAGTACTTTCTTCGTATGTACTTCAGTCATCTAGTTCTATTATTTTTAATACGTCTGGAGCTTGATACCAGAACTTATAAATAACATCGGAGCAGGTATGAGAAATGAAAGTATTGTCCTTGAGTACATTATTAGACTCGTACCAGCGATAAAAAAATTAAAGTGGAACCTTACCCAAGTTCGAAGCTGTTTTCAACGAAGCATTTTGTGTGCGCGCCAAACATGGGCGCACAATCAAAGGACGGTTTTGTGTCTTTGCTCTAATTCTATCACAGTCGTGGAAAGCGTTAGTATGAATGAAACGTGCGGTTAAACATTAGTGAAATATATTGGAAAACTAAGAACGTAAAATACGATCTCTAGTTACGAATACAGGTTTACGAAGAGTTCACTTGCTGACTGTCCTATGATTCAGATGAACTTCCGGAGCTTTGGCTAAACTGTTAGGTGTTCGGAATTGATTCCTATTTACCTTTACTCAGGGAGTTAGCAAATCCAGTGGTGTTATCTATGCTTTTAGGTGGATAGTCTGGGCTACCTAATCGTCGCTCTAAATTAATTTTACTTTACATTATTTACTTGAGTAAGATTGTGTATTTAAATAACTTAATAAATAAAAGTATCCAGTTAAGTATATTTACATGAACCGTCGGAAATAAGTGTGATGGTGAGGTATTTACTAGGTGACAAATTTTGTTGCTGCGGCATGCAGTAAGATAGACACTCATACTGACGAATCTGCAGGTCATGCAAGTCGCCTAAACTAGGGTTTGAATTTTGTGAAATGATCATTACATTGTCGCTTAAAGCATTTGCAGGTACAGGATTTTATACGACAAACATTAAATCTCAAAACTTTTTCAAGTGTTAGTCATTGGGCCTAGTAAAAATTTGTACGCAGTTTTATTATTTTAATTTATTTTTCACTAGTAATTTCTTCTCGCCAATATTCGCACTGAAGAGCACACACAGCATGGGAGACTAGATCGAAAAATCTAAATTCTACGCCGTAAAATTACAATTTTATCACAACCCTACTCAATTGGTATGCTTAGAATAGGCGTATAAGCAATCTCTATTTTAGTGAAGAACATAGATTGGCAAAAAAAAGTTGAAGCCAGAATAACCCATTTGTCATCTCTTTCCAACGCGACGAAAGCTTAATGTATTTGTTTGATGGTAACCAACCTTAACTTTGACCATTTCCTATTCAAGCGGACAGTAACTACCACAAGAGAGCACTGGTGAGTGTGATATATAATTCTGATTATTCAGTAAGGCCCGAAACGTCGGCCCGCAGCCGTGCGCGCTGCGACGGTCGTTAGCTCGAGTTCAGCTGAAGTCGTTGCAGACGATGACTCAGCACAAGTTATTGTTTACCTGGACGGGGGTGGGGAGTGGGGGTGTGTTTGGGGCCTTTATCCAGGTGAACAGGGAGATGGGAGGGCTGCAAGGAATAGTAGAGGAAGAACGAAGTTTCACTTGGAAGAAGGCAAGAGCCGGAGACAGAAGCTCCTTCACCTATCTTTAGTCGCAGCTTCATGATGCCGCATAGGGCGAGGCAGAAGAGAGTGATCCATAGAATAAGTTCTTGAATTTTTGTTGTATAAAATATAACATAGATAATTTTATATAATGTATGAATAAAATGTATATTTTTTTGCATCATGGATCACGCTGAGAAGTGCAAGAAGTATGATAGTCGCAGGAAAGTCAAAAATAGTACGGCTTGAGCAAAAGTTCTCCCCTACATTTTAAGATATTTTTCTCAGTGTTTATCAGTAAACTTAAGGCAGAGCGATTCACTGTTAGCCTAGCTAACTTCTCAGTGAATAAGCTAATGAAAAAATTTTATCGAATATCTACATCATTTTAAAACTATTTGCACTTCGATGGTGCATAGCAATTGCCATTTGGTAAAGGTACAAGCAAATGGCTTTCGGTGAGCAATTTTAAATTTTCATTCATTTCGAATCATGGATTTGCAGAGTACAATGAACTAAATATGACTGAAAATCACACGAAAACCATTCCACGCACATGAATCTAATTCAAAAATCTTACTGCATGATATAAAATTAGGGAAAAATTTTGACACAATGAGTTAGTGCATAGGCTTATATAAGCAACATTTTTTGAAAATACTTTGAAAATCAATGTTTTACATTTCATGTATAAACTAGATTGGAAATAAACTTTTTTCTATTATTTTTCCTTCTCTATCTAGGAATGGATCGGCGGAAGGCTTGCTGCCGGGACCGGACTAGTTTTTGCGGCGGAGGAAATGGTCGCTACGCTGCGGACGGACGTCACACGTTAAAGGGAATTGCGGTCGACGAATTTTATTGACGATTAAACCTGTGTTCAGTTGAGTGTGGCTGGCACTTACCTCGTTGAGACGACGCTTCAGATGTCGTGGTCACATCTAATTACAATCATAGAACGTCCTTCAAGTTCATTCATGTGATTTTGGATTGAACTTTATAATTTCATTACAGAGCTTTCAGTGGCGATTGGCGACGGCTTCTGACGTTTTCGGAACATTTCTCATTTTATTTCTACAGGGATTGTACCATTTTCTAAACAGAACAGAACACTGATTTATTACAAAAACAGAACTTCCTGTTATTAAAGATAGTTGTAAAAGATCTTCATTCGATTATTTTTTTCAACGACCTTGCAAGGAAACGTACATATTTCACAAAAATCTCTTAATTCCTAGTCCCACCAGTTTAGTAAGGACATTCTGGTGACTGCTGTATTCCAGTGACGCATCGGCAGCTGCACAAAAAAGAAAAAAAAGACTCAACTCTTTAACGCCCAGAAGAAATTTTCGGTTCACTTTTGAAAATAGCCTCAATACATTGCATTTCTTGTTAAATTTGTTCTCAAGTGTGTTCTTAGGAGTTCACTGCCGAGTGGCATCTCCTTCCTCAATCTGATATCGGTCACTACCTGATGCCAGAGTAAGTCTAATGATGGTGGTTATGATAACGGTAATTTTGGTAGTAAAATACTGACGTTAAAGGGTAAAGTTCGACTTCAGTCCTAGGAACTGTACAGGGCCAGAGCGAGCAGCTCCTCTAGTAATATTAGGAACAGGAGCGGATGAGTAAAAGTTATATGGGAGACTCGTTTGCTTGACACGCTCCCCGCGTATTGGGCCATATGTGTACCAGTGGCTGAATTGCTCATTCACGTACCAGTATAAATGAATGACATTTCATCTTTTTCGCGACCTCTTTAAGAAAAAACTGTTTTCATGCAAAGCACTTCCAGTCATGTGCGTTGAGCCGCTGAAAAACTATTCTATGCGTATACACAATGTGGTTGTGAAATTGGGGCGAACAATTAATACGCTAACGTATTTGTTACAGCTCGAGCGTGATGGCCAGTTTAGGATTTTTCCGGTCAAAATTCCCAAACTTGAGCATTTCGAAATACTCAAACTTGGGCATTTCAAAGTTCTCCAACTGGCACATTTTATAATTCTCAAACTTGTGCACTTAAAAATTTTCAAACTTGCCCCCTGCAAAACTCTCAAACTTCGCTATTTCAAAATTCTCAAACTTGGACATTTACCGAAAAAAAATAAGTATAAAGACCATATAGCATCTGGCAGCCCTGCAGAGTACCAAGATGATATGCAGTGTTGCCAAATACGTCGATGCTAACAATGTGCTTATTTTAAATCATGCTTTCAATTCTCGTCCATGTTCACAACCAGTGATTCATTTGTAGCATATTTTTGAAGACACTAAAAGTTTACAACGACGTTTCAAACTCACTTTAAGTTTATATCATTTTCTCAAAATGTAAAACAAATCAAGTCTCCTAATACCATGCGACCATAACATACACACACGGACACTTTTCCAGCTATTTAAACGGTGGTCAAATAAAAAAACCTAGATTACGCTGGCCATTGCTGTCGTTAAAACTTTGTTCTAGTGTTATTGTTGAATTATAATCTATATCTATTAAACATCTTAATTTCTGCCTAACAAAAATATGATTATTGTTTTTAATTATGGAGCTGAGGAATCACACTCAAAACATACATTTACGTGATAAAAAATTACAACTACGCGGTAAATTGAGACTCTCCATGTATGACTCAAACAATCAAAGACTGCCTCTTAACGCCAAGAAAACTTCTCCAGGAAAAATTGGGCAGCCTAGAAAAGTGCAGCCTCAGAAGAAGAACCGCATTCTTGACCGTCGGCCGGGATGAATCCACTCACCTCCGCCTCTGAAGTTTCCTGATGCAGTGACGCGCGGATCCCTGGTGACTTGCCTCAGTCGAATTAGGTCCGAGGCAACGGCTAACAATTTTGAAAATTATGTACCGCTTCCGATTGTGTTTAAATTAATAAAATACGATGGAAAAAGTTTAAACAGAATTAAGAATTATGAGAGTTCAAGTTAACTTCCTTTTAAAATTTTTGGATTGATATCACATAAGTTATAATTGTATACATTGCTTTAAAAAAATTAAAATTACTCACTAGTCACCTGCTAATAGAAGTCTCTTTAAAACTCATAAATAAAGTTATTAATTATAATTAGTTGGATAACCATTGTATCTAATGGAATTGATTGTAAAGACAACATAAATCAAATCACTACCATATCTTGGAAATCAATCGAAATCCGTAGATTTGTTCTTAATGAATTTAAATAAAACAAGTCTGTAGTAGAACTCAGCTTGAGGATGATGCAGAGTAATTTTGATCTGAGTTATCAAGTGCAGTAAATATTTGGCCCGAACACATCAATAAGCCATTAATACTACACAAGCGTAGTCTTTCAGAACGCAAACTTCTTTGTAATTCGGGAAGTTGTCATAATATAACTGAGTAAAATACGCAAAAAAGTAGATTCCTTCGTTTTGTACACAAAGCTAATACATCAAACTAAAAGTAAAAGTATAAGACAAGTATTAGGATCAAACTGAAGGTACAATTATAAGGATTGGGATAGTTTTAAAAGAGCGTAGTGTTCCATCATCACTCATCGGTGCTACTCGACTTCATTATGAAGATTTCGAAGGAGTCTCATCACTTGAGCTTGGAAGTCTTCTCTCCTGCCGTCGCGACATCAGGAGCGAGATCATTCTCGAAAGTGCTTAGTCATCGTCGTTCCAAGGTCACGGTTAAGGAATGCTTTTATTGCTCGGAAGTGTTAGCCATTTGCAGCTCCTGATCAGACGCTCGTCTTCAATGAGACCTTTCTTGAACCTGTACGCTAAAATCTATGAATGAAAAGGGATCTAAAGTTTCCTACAGGAGAACCTGGTTACAATAATGATATTTTCACTGATTTTATTGAAGAATTGTACATTTACACCTGATTCAATGTCATTATACACATGATTACAATGCTGTATTTATACTAATTCTATTACACGTTATTATATTTATTTGGAAGAACCATTTTCGAAATTCTTCCCAAAAGGGGGACTTCTATAATGAGTTGTTCGTAACAATTTATCACGTGCGGAGTTATTTTTATCCATTCTGGTAGCCAGCCGTTGTGTATTAACGTTGACATATACAATTTTGTTTTGTCTGTAACCATCCAAAATTTTGATTGTCATAGCTGAAATTACATGGTACAGGTTTCACAACCTTACGAGTTTAAATCGTGAAAGTCATCACGGTAGATTTGTTTTTTGGGTGTCAGCATCTGAAAGATTGATATTTGTGTGAGGCAAATGCGAGTGACAGTTAAGTCTGTATCTCACACACACTCATCTTACACTTCTGCTCTTCAAATAATGAGACAGTATTGTCATTTTAGGGAATTAACTTGTATATTAGAAGACTTACGTGCTTTATCGAACATTATCGGACGCTGCCACTATTACATACCTCACCATTCACTCTAGCACTTGTGTACGTGGACGTAAAAATGTTGAGTTCGACTTAAAGCAACATACGTACATACATAATGTGAGCAATTTCAAAAAAATACCAGCGTTGCTCTGCCCGCGAGAACAACATGCAAACCAAGAAAATGATGCACTTTCTAGGAGCTAGATATCCGGGAATTGATTTCGGGATTCTTTGAAAACGTTTTTGTAATGGCAGAATTATTGTAGCTGGTCATAAGAAGGTTGAAGTTTGACGTAAGTTTAACTTCGTCACACCTACACTGATAAGACGGACGACTCTGTAGCTTTTCTCATGCAAATCAAAACCAGTGAAATTCTCCCTCTAAAGTTTCGAAAACGAGTATCCATGTTACATCATTCGCGTTGACCCTATGTATATTAAATTATTTATTCTTCAAACAGAAATACACTCTTTGGGTCATTCGATATTTTCCTTCAACAAATCTTGTAGATGTAGATAACAAACAAATGCATCCATCCTAGTTAAAATGTTCTTGTACTTGTGCACTGGTGAAACTCGTATCACAGATACGTGCATCCTCATGAGCGTCACTGACACGCGCACCAACCAAGCAGCCAAGCAACAACTTTGTGTTGTTATACAAGGCGTCCTCCAAAAATTTATCAAGGTAGAGGAAACTAGGTAAGGTCATTTATATGAAAGAAAATACACCTCCTCTTGTTCGGCTAGCCAATAAAAAGGTTTCATTTCAAACAAACTTTATGACGTCACCAAAACGCAATATCGTTTGGCCAATAATGGAGCAGATTTGGGGGTAGCATTGCTACCCCCAGAATTCTCAATGTCCATTTGATGACAAGTCATCTAGATGAAATACAGGTCAATCACAGAAGAATAAATTCCGAGAATGCAAATAGATTATTCCAAAAATTTTATCTTTTCAAACAGAGCACAAAAAATACGCAATTTTAACATAAATTTTTCTCAAACTTGCTTTACTTATTTCTCAATAACACTTTACTTTTCCTAACGTTTCCAGAAATGTTCTAAAACTCGGAATCAAACTTCACTTCGCGGAACAAGGCAGGATTTGGACGCCAGTGAGTCTCGCTAGATATGTTCTGCTTGGCTTGAGTCAATTCGGACTCACGGTAACTTGAGAGGAAATGTCACAATTCGAGATCCATTCAACACGAGCTTATTTTGCTGTTCGACATTCAACTAACATTGAATTGTTTTATTTGTTTCAAATTGTTTTATTTGTTTCAAATTATTTCATTTTGCTGTTCGACGTTCAACTAACATTAAATTTTTTACTTGTTTCAAATTACTTTATTTTGCTGTTTGAAATTAAACTAACATCAAATTACTTTATTTAGCTGTTCAAAATTAAACTTACAGCAAATTGTTACATTTGTTTCTAATATTTTTACTTTGCTGTTCGACAATTAACTAACACCAAATTATTTTACATTTTACTGTTCGAAGTTCAACCAACATCAAATTACTTTATTTTGCTGCCACGAAATTCGACAAGGTAACACACTGTGAGCAGAAGCGACAGGACGTGGTAAATAAGCCAATTTCTCAAGTCCTTATTAAGTTCATTAAATGCTTAGCACGCTGTACAAGTGACCGCTTTAGTTCTATTTTCTTATTTTAGGTTTTGTTTCAATTTCTCGGTGTATTTCTATTTCCAGGTTTTTCTCCTATTTTTCTAGGTTTCATTTCAATTTTTTCTAGGTTTTATTTCTAGGTTTTTTTCAGTTCTTTTCTAGGTTTCATTTCTATTTTTTTCTAGGTTTACCATTAATTACCGTGGTCGTGGCGGTACATCTGGCAGATCTGATTTGGCTCCTGCGACTGCTGTGTTGAGCTTCCATTTTCCCAAAAAAATTCAATCACAAAGAGCACTTAGAATCTAACAACGCATCCCGTTTGCGAGAAGTTAAGTATTTTAAACCGGCAATTATTAATAAAAATTAAAAAATAAAGTTAAAAATTCATATAAGATAAAATGCACAATTTTTAAAAATTGAAAATTAAAATGAGAATTAAAAACGCATATTTGCCAAGTCGACTTAGAAGATCTTACGCTGTCGGCTGCACAGTTGCGACGACGGAAACTCCCCCACACCCGCTCCCCC
>JACJUY010004232.1:41850-66414 GCA_014220935.1 Platorchestia sp. MABIK | reverse complement strand
ACTCATTTCCATCTGTTTTTGTTCCATTCAAATTGTGCATAATGTCTAACTCATGAAAATCAAGAGTTTTTTATTTATGCCCAACTCATGAAAATCAAGAGTTTTTTATTTGTGCTTAACTCATGAAAATCAAGAGTTCTTTATTCATACCTAACTCATGAAAATCCAGAGTTATTTCTTCATGCCTAACTCATGAATATCATGAGTTAGGTAATGATTTAGTTCCTGAAAATCCTCAGTAAGTTAGAAAACGTCACCTGAAATTCAAATATGCTTCACTGCTTGCTAGAGCAGCCTGCGTTCTGCTCGTAGCTTTTACTCTGAATTTGCTCTAAATTTGAAGAGTCATGCAGTACTGCTATTGTACGTTAAAAAGCGTACATCAACAGCCTTTTCGCAGGTGATGTTCTTCAAATTAAAGGAAGCAAATGGACATTTTTTATTCGACTGAAAGAAATTTCCAGATGGGAAAATAAATGATTGTTTGCGTGCACGTAAAAACAATTAATTGGTTCAAGCGATGCTGTTGAATTATAGATTTTATCCTTCTCCTTTCACGACATGCACATACTCCTATTTTTATACGTCATTCAATCTTCACTCAATGATGCACCGAATTATTTTAACGAATGCGGCGTTTAAAACACGCTGCGGAATCACGAAAAGGGGATGCGCTGATTTCAGTCAATATGTTCAACGAATTACGAGGACAAATAAACAACCCTGCAAGCCAAACAAATAATCCAACTCTTAAGCCTAACGAGGACTTGGAGCCGAGATCAGATATTTAGCGAGAGCGTCACTGCGGAAATATGGCATGGTGTGGAGGCGGGAGATCGAGAATTGTGGAGCAATGTCATAACACTGGAAGCATTTAAAGCGGGCTGTGTTCACAGGTATTTCTAATAAAAGTACTCTATTTTAACGATGATCCTTTGCTCAAGATCATTTCAATACTCTGCGGTATAGAAATTCCTTTGTGTATACATGGTGAAATAAATGTGAAACCCGCAAAGGAAGGTGTTATGGCTGAATGCAGGAGTGCCTCATTTTGAAATTATAAACACAGATAAAAATAAATTAAAGTGAGTTTTATGGCTTCATCAGTAAGCGGGCGTTACTCGATCTTAAGATTGGAAATTGAAATTGCACGTATCATATGTTGATTCTCTTCTTTCACAAGTTAAGCGTAATTTGAAATGTAATTGAATGTTCATCTCTCGGTATTTGACCTCTTTCAACACTTTATTAACTCTACGTTCTTTGAAGGTTGAATACTTTAAAGGTTTTCATTCCATTACAAAAATTGGGGTCGAAGAAAATCAATAGCACAAGCACACAACTTAAAACAAGATGAAGACCAGTAGCTGCAAGTACTGAGGAAATACAGTGGCACGCAACAGTGTTGAACACCAGAGTCATCATTTCAACTACAGAGTAAACGATACTTGCGAAGCTTCACCAGAATTTCATGAAAAGAACTTTTTTATACTTCAACAATAACTCAAAATTTATTGAAGAACTTAAAGAACTTTAAATGCCACTGAAACCTTCATACTTTCCCTATATCCAAAATAGAAACAGTACTTTTGATCTTAAAATTGGGTCACCTACTCCGTAAGTTCCTTATTTCTAAGCGATGAAACACAACTGTGATGGCGAAATTTTTCTTAGCCTACTGTTGTGATTTGTGCCATGCCACGAATATTCGCATAGTAAGTTAAATCTTGGTGGTAAGCTCCGTAGACTTGAAGCAAATTTGTTGAGAAGCCACTGCATATATAGGATGTGAAACAACAATTGCTCACTTTGTTCGCTAACTTTCAAATTGGCTATCATAACTTTGAGGGCACACGAAGGAGAGCCAGCGCGCTCAAAGGCAATTAACATTTCAAAGCTGAAACCACGCAAACTTGAATTCATTGGCTTTCCTAGAACAGGGTTCATTCAACTCGTAAAATTTCTCTTGATGAAATATTAACAGAAAAAAGTAAGGCAGCCCATGAATACAGACATAGTTGAATGAAACATGTGTAAATCAGTCTCAAAAATATACGTAAACTCAACACCATCGGGGTGAACTTTTTTTAAGAGTCCGTGTAGAAATCATATTGCTCATCTGCTGAATGTTAAAGAATGAAGTGTAGAACACGCTAGATCTAACTTGAATGATCGCAGTGAAGGTTAAAGATATTTTTTATTTCTAAAAAATACATGGTTATATCGAGCTGCTCGAAGTTTCCAAGGGGTTAAAATAGTCATTTTTAAAATTTTGATAGTAATCTAAATTTTTCCTGTTCTTCGTGAGTCAATTGTGAAGGTTAGTCTTCGGTAAGAAGGTTACAAAATTCACATTTTTTTAGACACAATTTCTCAGGTTAGGGAATAATTATTCCTACTAATTTCGTCCACAAAGACCACTCGGGGTCTGACAACCGAGCAAAGTTGCAAAATGTTGAGTGGTCTTTACTGAGATATTGTTTTCCAATGTTGAGTGGTCTTTACTGAGATATTCTATTTCAATGTTGAGTGGTCTTTACTGATATATTCCATTTCAATTTTGAGTGATCTTTACCGAGGTTTTCCATTCAAATGTTGAGTGGTTTTTACTGAGGTTTTCTATTACAATGTTGAGTGGTCTTTATTGAAATATTCTATTTAAATGCTTGGTTGTTTTTACTCCGATATTTCATTTAAATGTTGGATTGTTTTTACTCTGACATTCCATTCAAATGTTGAAGGGTCTTATTGAGATATTTTACTTCAAATTTGACAACCGAGCTAAGTCGCAAGATGCTGAGTGGTATTTATTGAGATTTTTCATTTCAAAATACCCCAGAGCAAGGTTTACAAGCGAAAATCTCAACTTAGCAAGTCACACGTCATGCCCTCAACTACTAGTTTAATTTTTTTCCGAAATGCGTCGTAACTAACCGAGAGCAGCTCAAACGCCGGACAAATGTTCTTCATCGCACCAAATTGCGTGGTCAAAATAAGGAGCTTATTTCCTATTCATACTGTACACTTGCGTGTGTAATGAATTTTGGTATTTTTCGGTAGAAGTAGGCTGCTCCACGGATCAGTTCAGTGGTCCGTCAAGTTCAGCAATGTTCAAAGCGAGATGAAAGTATAGAATTTCTTTAGTTTAGAAAGCTTAGAATGTTCAGCAAATAATTCCTACAGTTTAAATTTGCTTTCAAATGGAATTTCGATGATTATTTCTTCTAATTGTTACCCAGCAGAAGTGTTTGCCAAGTATCAAACAACAGATGCTTCAATGTGAGGGTTTTTTAAATTTTCAGCAGGCTTCCGTGCAATCAGAATATGATAAGTCAGCATACTTTATCTAAAACAGAAGTACGTAGTTCTAAATATGAAAGTATTGAAATTCGATTACGATACACTCCTAAATTTCTCGCTTCCCAATCCCCAACGAGAAAACACAATGCGTAGCTTCACTTCACTTAGTCCTGTTCACTTAGCGAACTGAAGACAAAGCGATCTTCCCACTCTCTCAGGTCGGGCAGATGAGACTTCAGGTGAGCTTCCGTGCTCGTGCCCTCAGTCTGCCACTGGCAACAATGAACGATGGTTGTGTGGGTGCGAGTCGCTCCGTGCAGCGCCTGTGACTGAGGCTTTGCCCTCTCAGCTGATGTTTGTAGCGTACTCTAAGCGACTGAATCGTTCGAAAGAAATGACTTCTGAATAAATTTACTTACTTATCTGAGTAAATATACGTAAATATCTGAATAAATATACAATTCAACGATATTAGAGGCGTTATTTATTCATTTCATGAGGTTATTCTTTCCTTAATAATGAGCCGCAATTAAAATTTATTTTTACTCTCAATTAGAAAATACATTAATAGATTATGGTTTTAAATGATTCAGAACGACTCCCGCGTGATGGAGATTTAAATGAGAAATGAATTAAATTTTAGTTTTTTAGAGATGAATGATACCTTGAATATGCAGAAAAAATTGAGAATGAGGAGGTAATTGTCGTCGATAATACAAAATTATTTAATAACCTTTGCAATATTTGACGATGAGTATCAAACTAAAATAATGTGTGCTTTAAGCTGTTAATAGTAAAAGTATAAAATTCATTAATAATTATACTCTAGTTATCCATAGAGTACTTAGTATTTATGGTTTGTGGTTACATTCGGGTGTTTTGCACACGGGAAATGCATGTAAGCTAAATACTGCTAAAACATCACTGTAAGTTTTCTGAAAACAGCGCCTATGGCAAAACAAAGTATAATAGGAAATTATTTGAACTGTGTGCTTCCAACGAGATATTCAGAAAAACAGACTTACTACCAAACCAACAGGCACGGCGGACTTCCCATCCTTTGCATAAAAAAAAGAACAGCAACTTAGAGTACCTAGAAAAAATGAGAGGTTCTTATTTTGTGGATTCTCAAGTTTATTCCCACTACACAGACTTTTAGTATTCACTGTTCGTCATTTTGTATGCCTTCGTAAAAATCAAGGAGCGACTATCAGATTTTTTTAGAAACAAGTGCACATCTAGTGCTAGTAGGTAGCTTTAATTTCACGCGAACAATTATAATACATCCACAATTCCTTAAGAATTTCATTCTTTCATCATTGCTTAAATACGGTTCGCAAAGTAGAATAGGATAAGTTGAAGGCGCCTGAAGCCATGGGAATAAAAACACGTAAATCGTTCGGTACGAACAGAAATGCACATGAAGAAGTTTTAATGAGTCCAGGAGAGCAAAAAGCGAATCAGAGATTATGTTTTTACTTAAAAGAAGACGATGCAGTTTAATTGGTTTCATTTGGTTTTGTTCGCTCTTTACTTTCGAGAGTGATTTATTTGCTCACTGGGTGATTTGAAAATCTATTACAGATGTACTAAAATCATTTCTATGATAGGAGTATTGGAGGTACATGGGGAGGGACTAAAAAATAGAATTTGTATTTCTTTTGCCAGTATGTGTGATGCGGAACATACTGTTTTCACGCTAGAATTGAGAAATTTACGTTACATCACGCATAAAATATTTATCCAACTAGCTTCCGTCAATTTTATCAGTTATTTTTAAAAATATTAGTTAATTTGCTCTCTCATTCAATAAGCAGCCCTCCTTCGGCTGGTAACCTAATCGGAGCTCCGTAATTCATTTTCTATCCGCTTCTCTCCAAAGAAGGGCTCGTTTGTAAAAACACGCACCTTTACTATCGAAGTATCAGAATTGTGTGTGGACAAAATTGTTTATAAGACATTGTTAGCTTTTCGAGGCTATTAAAAAAGTCACTTTCACTCACTTAGTTACGTTCTAAAATTTATTTGTGATAGAATGATGGCAAGTGAGATACAACAACATCAACGTACGTAGACTGAAAAACAAACTTGTAGTTGAAAGCTATGAGAATTTTGACTCATATTATCAGATGGCAATTAATTTACTTGCTTTTTGAACAGATTTTCAAAACTTTTCTTCTCACCAGTAGTCGCTCTCGTCTAGTCGTTGGCGATAAATATCAAGTCTTCCTCGATGCTGAAAATATCATTCTTTACGTTTCTAAAATTTTTCAGGGTGCCATGCGCTATATCCACCCAAACGATTTTTTTCTATAGATGATAAGAAATCTTTCAGCGACTGTTTGGATGCAGGAGAAATGTTCATATAGTTTAACTTTGATGCATACTGACATGGAACGTCGGTATCTCCAGTACATCGAGATGTTTGAATATTGTCGTTCCTGATTATAGGAATAAAAATGATTAAAGAAGTGTGGAACTCGCTTTGTTCACGTAGTTCTTGTGCCAATAGTCTAATGCTGTTGAAGAGCTTAGAAAAATGTTGGCTTCATTTCTGATTACCATTGGCGTAGCATTTTAAAAATTTCGATTATAGAGGCATTTTTTTTAATGATTGTTGAATGCATTTTCTTGAATAGATTTTTTAAATATGGATGATAATTAAAGAAAAATGAAAAACGATATAAGTGTGCGTAACGACATTTTGGATGTCGTTACAATAGAAGATGGAAAATGTTTATCGGAAACTGAAATTAAAAACTATTTCCATTTCGAAGAGGCCAAAATAATCAAAAGTAAATAATTTTGAAACGTTCTGTTCATGTCTTGAATCGATTAGCTAATTTTCTCAGGCACATGGTGGTACATGTATTATGTCACACGTTTATTGATGATTGCTTATTATTTAAACTTGACTAGCGATGTAATTGAGCAAATTTTCCTCATAAACTCATCGTACAAATATTCTCTTAAGGAAAAATCTCATTTTTTTTTAGCCCTCTTCTCATAAAACAAAGTCATTCCATATTTTTATATACGTGTCTGAACATTATTTATTTTAAATCCATATTTTGAAGACAGTGACTAAATATGGCTTGAATGAATTTTCACATTCAAGGCTTGTATGAATGTACCAGTCCTGGATTATGGTTGTGCTACCCGTTATCTACTCAGAAAGGTGAGCCCTTATTCTTGTAACTCTAATTGAGTCTATTGAAAGTCTACATAAGTCTATCTACATGAGCTGCAACACTGAAAATCTGTGACGCTGAAAATCTGTGACGCTGAAAATCTGTGACGCTGAAAATCTGTGACGCTGAAAATCTGCGGCGCTGAAAATCTGTGACGCTGAAAATCTGCGGCGCTGAAAATCTGTGACGCTGAAAATCTGTGACGCTGAAAATCTGTGACTCTGAAAATCTGTGACGCTGAAAATCTGTGACGCTGAAAATCGGTGACGCTGAAAATCTGTGATGCTGAAAATCAGTGGCGCAGAAAATCTGTGACGCTGAAAATCTGTGACTCTGAAAATCTGTGACGCTAAACATCTGCGATGCTGAAAAATTGTCATGGGCGCTGTGTTGCAAGCAACACAGCGCGCAAAACCAATTTTAGAGCAACAGATTAAGCAGGAGAACAAGAATGCGGAATTTTTCCATCAACGTGCCTCAAATTCCGATTCAAAAGCAGTGCACATGAAGCAGGGGAAAGAAGATCATCAAATTTTGTATTTTTCGTTCCTATTTTTGATAGACGAGTTTACAGGTTCCCATTTGCAATTTCGGAGAAAGGTTTGACAGCAAAAGCGTAAAAATGACACTAACACACAGTGTTCAGCGTAGCGTAAGATTCCTTAGCCTAATGCTAATAAATACGCACAAAATAGACACAACTATAATAATAACCTTCGCATGATGCATAATTATTGTTGAACAATTCTATGAGATTTATGAAAATATCTCATTGATGTAATTTAAAATATTATGCTTGTCAAACTCAATATTTGAATAATTTATCACGTCTTAGAGGCTATTTTTCTAAAACTGCTAAGGAAAAGTGACCCATTTTGGTCCTGTATATGTAAGTCCTATGGCCTACATCAGTCTTCTTGATGACTGAACTCAAACACAGTAATTCAGCAGTAAAATTTTGCCACTGGAAAAAATGGAGGACAACCTGGAAGAAATTTAATACAGGACGGGAAAACACAGCGAGAATATCTGGAAGAAGAAAGCTCTATCTGCAGAGAAGAATGTCAAGTGCAAAGGGCAAATTGGTAAACTAAGATTTCGCAAGGCCAATGAAGGCAGAACATATTTAGAGCACTCTTAAGGCGAAGGGTCTCACGATTTAAAGTCTTAAATTTTCAGCAGCTTAAGAAAGACTGTGAGCTTTTCATGCTACAAGAGGACCAAATGGATGAATTACGTACTTTTTTAGGTCGTTGTTGGATGAAAGGAAGTGATAGAAATAAAACTGTCTCTCTAAAACATCGGCCTGTAAAGTTAGAAGTTCTTTGAAATTTCCTAAAAGTATTTCAAAATGATCTGCTTTCAAAAATATCTACAAACAAAATTGCAATAATTCAATTTTCCAAGAAATAGAAAAGACCATTCTCGAATAGTAGAACATAAAACTGAACAATGCTAAAAAAACATTTTCACACTAGTATTTCGCTCATTCATTTTATGTATTAACTGGCTTGTAGCTAACTCTGCATAAATTCAGCTAATGTTAAATTTGGATCGTTTTTTCGGTTCATAAGTCATTTTAAAGTCATTCGTTCAGAGTAAAATGCATAATGCTAAGTTTTAATTGACACGAAAGTGGTGAAACGTTTTAATGAAAAAATGCGTTCAGTGACGGAAGAGAATTACACAAACGTGACAAATAAACCACTAATAGTTTCATACAAAAATGCAGCTCATAGTGGACTTCAATGTCCAGAGGGATGAATAATTTATTTAATGTTTTGAAATATTTGAAAGAATTCTCAAAATTTGAGCTCACGTGAGCATGATTTTGAATACATCTTGATGTTTTCTCGTGCTTCTCTTGTTATTTACTCCCCAGCAAGTGTGTGTGTGCTTGAAAAGTGTGAAATCAAGTGAAATAACCGCAACTCAGATTATGGGGGTAACAGAAAGGTGATACATATAATACAGGGATTTTCTGAGACCCATATTTTCGGCACATGGAAAATAAGTTTGGTTTCTCCTCAAAACAGATTTTTATGTTTAGGATAGTCTGAGGTTTAAAATGACTGAAAATTCTTTTAACTTTCGCCGATTAAAATCCGACAGAAAATTCAAGAGGAAAGATTTCAATGAGCCATGCGCGTTACTGTTGGCGAATGTCATTAGATAATCTCATGAAAACTCACATTCTAACAGATATGAAAACTTTTGACGTAAAGACAGAGTGCTGTTTCTGTTTATATTGCGATGGCCGATTGGTCAAACGTCGCGAATACGTCAATTTGCATACATTAAATTATTTAGGTCAGCAAAGTTGCACATGGGCCCTGATCATTGCCTATAACTGTTTTAGTTGCATGCTGTATTTAAAGTGCTAAAATATTCTGCGCCGCTCACCAGTCACAAATTATCGATTTTCATTTTAAAATGAAGACTGTGATAAAATTAGCTTCCAATTCACGTTCAACGACGGTGGACGCAATTCGTTTCGTGTCCCAAACGTCGTCAACAAAATAATTTTCTCCTCGACACCTTCGTCTCCTTCAGGAGAGAGCGATGGGCGACCGTTGTGGCCGGCCGCGATGCAACCTGAATTAGTAGGCCGTGAACTAGAAATTCTCATTTATTTCACAGACTTTATTTTACGGCGAGGGAAAGTTCCATCTGAAGCGACATTACATAAAGGACCGAGTCATTTATTAGCTTGGCCTCAAGCCCATTGGTTATTTCCGGTCACGGACCCAGTTACCTGTGAAATAAAGTGGGCACACAACCAATTTTCTGCCTGCAAGTTGTGCTTTTGCTCTGCCTTTTGCTTTCTCAAAACGCTTCAGCAACACAAAGGAATTTCTCATACCTGCGTCTGATATAACAGTCTCACAGTAGCAAATCTAATTTATTGTAGTAGCGATGTATTTTGTCCGTGCATTTTAATTTAAAGTTCACATCTAAGGAAATGATTGAATTAGCGCTCATGAGTGTGTTAATAGATTTAAATGTGCACTTACTGTGTTTGAGGTATCAGGTATTTATTGGTATTATGGACAACAGTTACTGTAGGGAAAGTTTACTCGTTGCACGCATAA
Organism: Platorchestia sp. MABIK; assembly: GCA_014220935.1. Lineage (NCBI taxonomy): Eukaryota > Metazoa > Arthropoda > Malacostraca > Amphipoda > Talitridae > Platorchestia > Platorchestia sp. MABIK. Next base: position 56,831 of record JACJUY010004232.1, on the reverse strand, counting down.
ATACTCTGTGTTGTTTTTTAATTTATAATTTTTGTATTCCAATCCTTTAGCGCCGTTGACGGAATAAAGAATCTCAAAAACGTTCGCAAAAAAATTTCTTCAATAACTTTTCATTTGTTTCATTTTTATTCTGTGTGTGAAATTTCCAAGAATTCAACCAGTTAGGTTTATCACTTCTTTCCTGCGAAGTGATAAACCTAATTCACTAAATGCTTGGAAATCTCACGCAGGATTAAAAAGAAAAATGAAAAATTGAACAAATTAAATTTCCAAACGTATTTGCAAGATATCAGAAAAACCAATACCAACTGCGATTAGGATCTTTATCGTCTGCTAGAATATTTAGTTCGAGCCTTTTCATTTTGAATATTTTAATGCTCTTTTTTCATTTTTCTTACATTTAGGTCTGTCGATATCAAAATTCTGGCGATGAACTTTCAATTAAATATCGTGATAACACTTCACCTTTAAATATTCCCCACAAAAAATCACAGTATTTCATACGTCATGGAAAATTTCTAACAATCGTTCGTAAAACAGTATTTAACAAATTCAAAATATCAGCTGCGTCTTCATTCAATATAGTTTAATTTTTTGCAATTGCGTGTGGTGATTTCACTCAAGTTAAACATCAAAAATATATAAATGCATGGCAGGTTTTTTTTAAATATATATTTAACGTTGAGAAATGTTTCAGGTGCAGAAATAAGAGCACAAGTACATGATGTTATTGGGTCACAATTATTACTAGGGAATTTCTACAGGGTTACAATATTTGCGAGTGAATTTCTACAGGGTTACAATATTTGCGAGTGAATTTCTATACGGTTACAAAATTTGCGAGTGAATTTCTACAGGGTTACAATATTTGCGAGTGAATTTCTACAGGGTTACAATATTTGCGAGTGAATTTCTACAGGGTTACAATATTTGCGAGTGAATTTCTACAGGGTTACAATATTTGCGAGTGAATTTCTTCAGAGTTACAATATTTGCGAGTAAATTTCTTCAAGGTTACAATATTTGCGAGTGAATTTCAACTAGGTCACTTTTAGGGTATAACTTAATGGTGAAATTCCATTGGTAATACCTTCATGACCATCAAGTTGAACTATATATGACATTCGACCTTCAAATAATTATGAAACTGTCTTCGTTTTTGACCCAAACACCATTGTTTTCAGGCCGCCGGTTGTCTACGTACTATATAGTCCTGGTTATCATTCCATATCATCATGATCCGAGCTGCATTCTTATTTCTGAATCCATACCGCTGCTAAAATTCTGTTTCACACGAGCTATTTACAATTAAACGTTTCCATGCTGCACTTGAAATCATAAAACGATGAACCAAAGAAAAAAAAATACCTACAAATTTCAAGCTGCCGCGCGCAATGACCTCAAGATGTTGAAGCGACCAACACTTGACCAGTATCTTGTAACAATTTTTAAACTCTTCTTCAATAATTGTTTCATAAATTGAACTGTTGTTGTACTCTTGCTTGTGAAAAAGAAATGTTTTTACCTACAATCTGTTATTACTTCGAATGCTGTACAATTTTAGGAAATAAAAATAGGTACAAGATCAGATGTAGGCAACAATTGCTAAATTTTTCGTAACATCTGATTTGGGCATCGAATGTGTGGTTGGAAATAGACAGTTAGCTAACAAATTGCTGTATCTTTAATAAAATAAAAACTGAAAAAAGGCATCAAAATTGTCGTTTTGTTGTGTGAAATACAGGGGGATTGGAAAAATATAAGTATGATTTGAACACTCATATAAAACCTAATTTCTAGCTTACAAAGCTAAACTTTTGAGAAGGGTAAAGTTTAAGCCCACTTTTACCAAAATGTATACTTTTAGGCCAAATAATTAATTTATTTTTGTTGTGTTTGTGCAATAGGACACCATAGGATTACTCTTTCCCGCAAATATTGCTAAGGACAATGTGAATGTTCAAACCAGAAGCCTTCGAAATTTATACAAAACTGGAGACCAATCCCAACTGATTCCGTACTTCGCTCGAAGGTTTCCTATGGAATTTCTGCACACACCACTTCACCCATAGTCTCTGACCCGCAGCAATATTCTAAAACTTTCAGTTTTGTCACCTGTTGCGGAAACATCAAATTCAATTTGTTTACAAATTCCAGATAATAAGAAAAAGTAGACGAGAGAGGACGTTCGTTAAACCACTGCGAAGTGGGTACACATTTTTTTTAAGCCACTTTCATATTTTGTGATGACGTGCTTCCAATTCTGTGTCATCTGAGTTCCGTAAAGAATTAATAACTGAAGCGAATCAACTAAATTGATTTGTCTTCAACTCGTAAAGCAAATTCAATAAAAAATTAACTAGTAGAATTTTGAATTTTTTCAGCGCCCCAATCTCATTAAAAATAATGGCCAATTTTGCGCAGGCGTTTCCGCCGAAAAATAAAAAAATATATCACCCACGGTTTAACTTTTTCGAAACTAATTTGAAAACAAAGACTTCGATAGAATGGATCGCGATGGGAAATAAAAGCGTCGTTTCTGTTTAACAGATACTGTAATTTCTGTTTTACTTATTACTTATTTGCGAATGTCATTGCACGCTGCAGCAATAATTATGCGCGTGCCAAGCAGGCGCTCCACGCAGTATGTTGTCTGGTAAAGTTTTGTAGCTCGGTTTAATTCACTGAAAGCTCACATATATACTTAATTAGAGGATTTGACTCTTTCTGCTATTGCATTTAATAAGGGCAAGTCTAAGAAAAAATTCTTGCCCATGCTGTCAAGACCAGCTTTACACCGGAACAATCCTGGTCTTCGCTCGTTTTGTTTGTTATGAGTCTGTGTCCACTTTTTCTACCCATTTTCATTTAATGGTTGGAATGTTTGGTAATCAGTATTAATGAAATTTTACTTATATTTCATCATGTGTCAACAAGAAATTCCATCCATTTCTCTTTCACTCATTTTTTTCTTCAAGACCCTTGAAACAATGGACGTTTTTTCTCGTAATGAAGTTATGGAGTTATCTACGCACACTCTTTGTGAGGAACTCTTTTTTCTTTCTTGTTAAGCGGTTGTAATCAAAATAATTTACACCATTTTAGCAAACGATGTTATGATACATGTACGGTAGTACGGAGATTTTCTTTAATTTGGAATGAAATTTAACCATCACATTTTCTCGCAGCAAAGCCAAAAGCTCTGCTCGAAACCAGCGTTACGCATTCATGCTCTTGTTCTCTGCCCTCACACCTCCGTCTCTGATCTCCACAGAGATCAGAGGAGCAGAGCTGTGGGTCTAAAACGATTGTTCGTTGATTGACGCGACGTTGCTTGTCCTGTCAGTGGACGTTTGACCGTCGAAAGCTCCTTTTAATTCTCCGGTCGTTAAAATAGACGCATGAATGCTTCCAATTCGGTTGTCTCGGGCAGCTTTAGACTATTTTGAGCTTCATCAGCTAGCGCAGGTTTTCTGTGAAAGCATCAAATATTCTCAGCCTTCTTGGTGGGGGACATCGGTTGAAATTGATGTTATATAATGCGAATATATTCCCGGGCCATTCTAAGGCTTTTATTTCCTCGGAATTTTATGGTTGACCATCACTAAACTTTTGCCTCTCAGGCTCTAAAGCGACGGCACCGTACTCTATGGCGCTGGAGAACAGATTTAATGGCCCCTTTTATCGCGGTCAAGCGTACTTGGGCATACTTAAACGTCATTAGAAGCTGTGATAGCATTCTCAGTTCAGTTCCAATCTTTTTATGTTTTTTCCTATGCTTTGCCGATTTCCTGTGCATTTCAGTAATCTGTTTTTAGTCTAAGAAGCCTAGATTCGTAGACAGTGCGGTAAAATATACTGTCATTTAAATATTCTGGGCGATTTTGCGTACAGTCAAACATTTTCTGGAAAGAGACACATGCTTCAAGCTCATCCTCACACTCGTGGCATCGAAATCATGAAAACTTCGTTGATAATTTTTTGTTGGGTATGATAATTTGTAGTCAGTTGCAGATGATTACAAATAATTCAATAAATGCACATCATTTGTGTACTGAAAATTATGTTTGTATGTTTGAAAATCAACTTTTAAAGTAAGAGCGGGAACGTGTTCCTTTTTAAACGTTCTTCTTACACGACCTAAAATAAATATGTAGCAACACCTCAGCAACAGACAATATCAATGATCACACAATAACACGTCAGGAACAAACAATAAAATGATCACACATTAACACTTTAGGAATAAATAATAAAAAACCGTCGCAGGAACTCCACACGCTTTTCAGGAACTCAAGAGAGCTCACAAACTCGAAAAGAAAGCTCCTTTGCAAAAAGGATGAGAAAAACAGCGAGTGTCACCGCTGGGTGTAGACAGTTCGGATCACTGAAAGTACAGAAAATATCTCGTTCTGTTTTTGTCCTAGAACGTTTCCGGCGGTAGGCGAGTCTGCACAGCCGTCGAATCTGCCCGACATTGGGTGAATTTTTTTTGGTTTCGGATATTGAGATTTTCACAATATGTATAATCAGCTGGACATGAGAAAGAATATCATCCTTATGGCTTCGATGAAATTTTTTTTTTAAATTCAATTTAATCAAGCGTAAAGATGTGGTGACTTTAAGGCCCTAAATATGCAAGAAATAGTGTCGGGTACATGTCATTAATACTGTATGTGGTGCCACTGAACCACCAGATCATGGGGTACATAATCCTCCACCCATCAGAATTATAAATGAAAGTTTTCATGGATTTGAAAAGAGTTTGCTTCTTTTTTTTTCTTAAATGGTTGGTCAGCTACGATTAATGTAGATTGACAATTTAGTCTATACCCGCATGTAATGATAAAGTTATGCCTATTTTCTACTGGTGCAGTGTATATGAATGCATTTCCTAGTCTTGCACAGTACGGCATAAATTTGGGGCGTTTCAACTTCGAATTTTCATTGCGCATTGTTAACGACCGATTGACAGAGTACAATATATGTGTTGTGGGGTTCAATAGACATATTTCCAGCTATTATTTTACTTTAAATTTTTCTACTATAGAAAATGCAGAGAGATTTTAGCTGTCTCTTCATCATGTTGCGCTTTCTAATAATTTTGATTTAACTATTTTACAGTAAAAATGCAAAAATGTTGCGCATCTGAACAAAAAGATCTCTTAGTAAAATAATGGGTCTAGAAAAAGCAAAACCATAAGGAACATTTGTGGATGTGCAATGCTTCAATAACTTAATTTTAAAACGAGCCTATTTAAATATTATGAAGCATATTACTAGCATATTTAAATATTATCAAGCATATTACTAGCATATTTAAATATTATCAAGCATATTACTAGCATATTTACATATTATCAAGCATATTACTAGCATATTTAAATATTATCAAGCATATTACAAGCCTACTTAAATATTATACATGACAGTTTCCTGTTTGCCCGCATCGATAAAACACTGCAAAAATTGCCAAACCTGAGTTTGCAAGCAAAGACACGTGTCTTCAGCAGGCCTCAAAAGCACAGCTAATGATTGCTTAATTTTGACCAGCATTTCTGCCAAAGGAATCGAAAAGACGTTCTTTGTGCTGGCATGGTTCAAACACTGGACAGACACGAGCAAAAAATTGTGCCCAATTGAATTATTCCTGGACATTTTCATGATTACAAAGTAAAAGTGAAGTTATCTGCGCCTGACTTCAATGAACAGTATACGAAACATCAGAAAAGCTTTTTTCATTTATTTTCGATGTGTTTTCATTTATTTTCGATGTATATGTAACGACAGACATGCCATTCGCATTTTCTCCTGTGAACGAAATTTTGAAGTTGTTTGTTCTCAATCTTGATATACACGAACTAGTAAAGTTATTTGCACGAACTAGCAAAGTTAATTAATTTTGATATGTATAAAATATCGAAGTAATCATTTGCACTGAATTTAGGCTGGTGTAAAATTAGTGAGGTTCACAAGTTTATTTACGATTTCAAATGGAGGGACCGGCCGCCACTCATTGATGGGATGTACAGTCTGCTCGTCGTTCCAGTTCACGTCACAAAATAGAATGAGTTTACTGATGAGTTCAGGCGAGCAAAGCTGGATCATCTCAGACTGGCACGATCCGTTCCAAAATCTGTGAGACTATGCAAATTTGTGCGCATTTTGGAGGATTTTTCCCTTGAAAACCGACCCTTTGGCTCATGGTCATGTCTCTCGTCTTTTATTTAGCCAATTTAAGATCGGATCAATTTAAGGTAAAGTGCTCTCGAATTTGTTATTGTTGCCTGTGGATCCTGAAACGAATTATAGTGTATTCAAGAAACAATTGTTTATGTTCGTTTGATCATCCCGAGTTCCTTACGTTCATTTGCAAATCAGTATTCAAATTTTGCCTTTTTATTTGTAGCTCTTCACATATTTTTAAGAATGGCTCCACTAAATTGAACTCGACTGTGACTTCAGATGGCCCACGAGTTACAGTAACTATATAACATTAGTATTTAAAATTTTCATAGTATTTTTACTCATGTCACACTATAGGCATGCATGTTTTCATCCCTTCCTATTTTCCGTAAAAATGCCGTATCAGGCACTGCAAGCGAAACTGCAACTTCTGCTCTTGAAAGTGCAGTGTTTTTTCTTGAAAACGAAAACGAGATTAGAACTAATTGACTCAGGTCTACATACACACTTAAGAAGTAAAACCCACTCACTGTGCGCTTTTGGTTCCGTAATTTCTACTCGAACTCCACAATCTCTGTCGGCACCACTATCTCAAATATTGTTCTACGAACCTTTCACAAACCATTAAGCGATCGAAGACTGTGATTCCGAACTAAGGAATTAAATTTCCAATGCAATCATTATGCTAAATTAATAATCATTAGGATTATAATCGAGTAAATTAATTTCTTTGGCTCTTCAACATGTGCACCGTCTCCGGAAAAATATTTTTGTGGCACGCGTGAATTATCTTGGGAAACGAACTTGTCAGATTTGCATTTCTATTATTAATTATTAAACCGTGCTTGCTTCGATGGAATAATTTGTTACAGTGTTACCAGCTGTTCTCAACTGAGAGGAGCTTTTAGGATTAATCATGGCTAGATGCATTAATTACGAGCCGCTAACAGAGAGCAATGTTGTACTGTGAAGAAAGAGGCAACTCAACCACGTATTACTCAGCACACAGAGCAAGTGACTTTCTCTAATGGCAAAATGTATAAATACACGTTCATGCTCTGAAAACGTCACGGAACTTCATAATAGGTGTTATTGTTCTCTGATGTTTTCAGCGTTGATTGGCTTGTGACATGAGCCTTGTGCGCAGAACTCCATTTTAGGGTTCTGCGCATTCCATTGCGCATGTGTGAATGGACTTGACTCTGTCGTCATGAACCGAAATATAACGAGATTTTGTTTATTCTTGCATGAGCGTCATGTATAATTTTTTTCACTATTTCAATTGATTTTCATTGGAAGAAAATTTTGTTCAAACTGAATAAGTTGACTTAGGACTTACGCTCTCAGCGCAGTTTCGACAACGAAAACTGCTTGATGTAATCGGCCCGAGGCAGAATTGGGACTTCGAGGCCGGTGCATTTCGCACGCTGGTGGAAACACTCCGCGGTTACATACATAATTGTCATGCAACGGATTTAGTCTCATGCACTGCAAATGAGCTTGCACAGAGCCAAACATTGAAATGTGAACGAATAACTAGTATTTTTTGTTTTAAAGGGGTTAAGCGAATTTACAGAACTAATTTACAGAATTTACAAGTTGCATAAAAAATTGAATAAATGCTGCTCTTTTTTATATCATTTTCACAACCAATGACCGTTGAAATGAATTTTAGATGGCTCTCCAGGCTCTCCAGGCTCTCCAGGCTCTCCAGGCTCTCCAGGCTCTCCAGAACTCCAGATGGCTAGATTGCGAGTTTACATTACACCGAAGTCGATTTTGCATGATTGCCAGAAAATACGTTCTACGCCATAATTTTTTTAATACAAAAGTGTTTTTACAATGCAGATGATATGGCACAAAATACCAAGAGGAAAAAAATGAGTGGTGAGTGATAATGAGTATAAATTTTGATATTTACGTACTTCCACCAGTTCTCAGTTGAGTAAGCCGTCGATGCTCATAACTTTGAGAACTGTCAAAATAAAGATATCGGATTTGTACAAAGTGGGTCTTATCTGGTGAGTAAAAATTCAAAAAAATTATCTAGCTTAAAGCTCACACAATTTAAAGCTCTCAGATTAAACAGTTTAAAGCTCACTGATTAAACAGTCTAAAGCTCACACAATTTAAAACTCACAGATTAAGCAGTTTAAACGCACACCATTTCATATCACTAAATTGTGATATGAACCTGAAAACAGGCTGTTCACTTGACGAAAGAAGTACACATAAATACCACCTTTTTTAACACAGATTCCAGGTATACGTTCACAAAGCCTAGATACCGTTCACATATCATGAAGACCTGTTTTTTTTTGCGCCACACTGCGTAGGCTTTGTATAAATGTTTCTTGGTTTCCGCTCAGATATGATCTTTGCCTGCCAATATCTGCATTTCTTTGTCCAGTCGCAATATCGATACCAAGACCACGAAATGCTGTCTGGCGCAGCTCAGTTGCCTTCCTTAGACATAATATTTCCCCCGTCAATGTGCCCTATATTGCGGGCGTATATATTGCCTTCTATTTTCTGCGCTGCATTTAATTATCAGCCAATGTACCCTATATTGAGAGACGTATGCATGTATTTGCCTTCTCTTCTCTGAACTGCATTTAATTGTCCGTTCTGAATTTAATTCAATTTTAATTTGTTCTGAAACTTAGGCCTGTAGTCAGATATTTTTACCCAGTTTTCTGCTATTTATTTCGTCAATTTCAGCTTTCCTTTTGAGCAAGTTTTTTTTTCTGCTACTTATTTTGCTATTGCTATTTTAGTGTTATCTTTATGCTATTGCTTTTCACTGGATTGCCGCTATTTATTAGCCCAATTTTAGCTTTCCTTTTGAGTAAATTTTGATTTCTTTCGCAACCAGTTTTTGGTTTGAGAAACGTTTGTATACTTGCGGTAACTTGTGAGTGACTCAAATACGAATAAACTTTTCATTGAACTTTGTATAAATGATCGTCTTGTGTACATATTGAGAGGAATTTTTCAACATTTATCCATTTTTATTAACCATTCCTTTACGAATTATACACCTTAAGTTTTTCTTACAGGTAGGTTCTGTTTTGGGTGGGTCAAAAATTTTCAATGAATTGTTTTTGAGAGAGATTTGAGACACAAAATTTGCGTTTGCTCTACCAGATTTTAAAATTTCGAATGTTACTGAATACCTCATAACTTTGAATCCTTTTACGTACCGAGCTAATATCGTTCAAGAAGTTGATGATCAATGCGTGTCATGAAAATCGCATCGGAGTCAACAAATTTATGAAAAAAATATAAAAATTCAAATGGTGGATGATGAGTTCTTTCTCAAAAAACGCATGCCTCATGTTTTGTTGCCTGCATGCACTAATCACTAATGCATGCTCCATTTAAAACGTAATCGAAAGATTAACAACGGAAGATCTTCGAGCAGCTCAGACATGGGTGAGAAAAATGCCTTCCGATGAGAATACATCTGCTTCGTTAATAAAAAAAATCAGCAGAAGCAGTTTATTGAAGATAGAATGCGGTGCAGAATAGTGAATTGCATTTTATACTTTTCACTGGGCTTCTGATGTTTATTTTATTTGTATTTGTTTTTAATTCAAAAGCAAACGAGTTTCAAAATTGAACTAAAATAGTTAGTTCGTTCATGAGGGTCTCTAAGCTTCCAGAAGGCGGTCTGTAGGTTCCTACAATGAGGAAACATTTATTGTCTTTTTCGGCTTCAACTAAAAGAGCTTCAATGCAGTTGAGGTTATTTGTTTTCAAAAGAATTCTTTCAACATCACGTCTGTTTCTGATGAATACACTTACACCTCCACCGTGTTCGCCATCTGTGCGATAAAACTGGAATGCTCTGAAACAAGACATGTTATTCATTTCCACAGTTGCATTCATCAACCAACTCTCAGCAAAACAAAGTAAATCGATATTTCAATTATATTAAATAACTATGCAGCTTACTTTCTTTTTAGGCCAGTCACGTGCAATTTTATTTTTTTTTTTTCACTGTTGGAGAATTGTTGGAGTTTAAAATTTTCAAGGATCAGCAGAGCTTAGAGACGTTTGAAGCAGAATACTGCGAGTTAAAGTGGTTCACTTCATGGGAAAATGTTTGGGGATATTTTGTTTTGCTCAAACATCGTTCTAGGCAGTGTAAATAGAACAATACTAACAGTAATAATAATAACGCAAGTGAACGAAGGCAGCAGAGACAAAAAACTTAAAATAAAAGTACGAGTACAATGAGCTAAAAATATTATCAAAGTAATAGAAAAAGCTAAAATAAAACATTGGTCTTCTTCATCGTTGTTCATTTGATATTTTTGCGTTGTTTTCTTCTTTTTTGGGGGGTTTCAGGAAGAGGCTTATCCTCGCTAACTCGAGCCAGAAGTCTGTCTTCCAAGGCTTTTGTACTTGCTTGAACGTTCCGGTGATCTTGAAAGCAGGTTAATCTGGACGTGGTTTTGCCAGTTGGAGACGCTTGGTTGTAAGAGTTTTTCTTTTATCTTACTTTCAGTGCTCAGAATTGTGACGGTGGAGAGGAACAAAGAAGCTCCTGCTCCTAAGCGGAACCGAAAAGTCTTTCCTGCTTCCAGAATACCTAACTTGCCTGAGCGAGCTAAAGCGTATTTCAAACAACATAAGAAATTTTGTTAGTGGAAAGGAACTCTCTCCCACGTTCAACGTACCTCAACGGTGCAGTTGGATTTTCAACTCGAACTTGGTTGAAAAACAAAATCACAGTTTTAATCCTTCATTTGGTGATAATTTCATTGTTTGTCATGTTCTTGAGACTTGGTCCTTACATGGGTAGGTTTAAAGTGCCAACCGGGCAGAATCCTTGAAAAATTTTTTGATGAAACAAAAAATTCCAATTAAATGCATTTGAAACCACAGTTTTGTTAAAATTCACGTACAAAACCTCAATCTCAACAAATTCTGCTACCATTTTAGACTATCGAATGCAGGGCAGTTTTCCATCGAGTTACAAATAAGAGGCGAAAATGTTGATCACCAACATCATTGAGAACTTGATTCATTGGGGAAAATATTCACTAACATTGCAATGCAGCTCACATGCTACCACAGCTGGCCTTGGAAAAGTTTGATCAGTACTTCATTTATAAATGCTTCGAGCCATGAAAAAATTTGTATACCCCCACCATAATCAATGTAATGATTTGGCTTATTGGCGACTCTCTGCGGCAGAAAGTACTGCTGAGATTGGTTAGCATAAATACACATACACACCAACTAATCATCGCCATCACGTTGGGCGCGTGTAAAAAATATAGAAGATGAATTTCGCGAATGCCAAGTCAGTCTAGCGCAACTAAGTTCTTAACTGATACTTATTGCGAAGCACAGTATAACCGAGAAATAAACTTATCTTCCCTCGAAAAACTGATTAAACCTCAACTGCATCGCTATCGCAAAAATTCTCAATATATCTCCGTTTTTCTAGTATTTCTGGAAATTTTGGTTGATATATAAACTCTGCTGCAGAAATATTGTAGCTCGTCGACACAGAAACGAAACGAGTTTTGTTGAACATCGCGTTTCCAAGCAAAATTTCACCAGCAAAAACCTAAAAAAGCTCAATAATCAATTTGATGCTTCAATTTTGCTCGTTGATTCTGTCGTTAATTCAGAGATCATTTCTCAGCAGAAATAATTTTCTGAAAGTCAAGGTTTTTTATTCCTGGTAACGACGCAAATTTTCAAAAAACTCGTGTAACTACTTGAGTTGCGAGCGAAAAAATTAAAAAAAATTAAGCGTCTGTTTGTGAGATGTAAACTTTTTTTGCAATTTCAAATGCGACTGACATTCAGAAAAACAGAAAAATGGAATGGCAATAAAAGTATGCTGAAATTTTTGCTTATATGTTTGAGGAATAAATCATTTGTAACTTATAGTATTTGAATTGCTCCATAAGTTATCGCCATGAAGTAAAGTGGAACTGAATAAATGAGGGCCATTGGGATACTTGGTCAAGTTAATTTCAAATATCCTTCTATTCTGTTTCTCTTGAAAATGACGAACTAAAAAGAAGAATGAGTTCGAATTTGTCTCATTTTTTTCACATTCAGACAAGGGAGAATAAGACTGAATCCTATTTAACAACATCTCTCACGAAAGCAAGGGAGAAAACAAACAAAAAATTTTATTTTTCAATGTGAAACCAAAAAAACTGATTGTTGATGTTTTTCAAAAATGTTCTATTTTCGGTGCTGATTAAATGAAAACCGTGAGGCTTATTTTCCGTAACAGGGAACAAGTACTGAGAAACAATAATTAATCTTTGATACCTAAAACCTCATTTCTTACGTGAACATTGTTAATGAGCCTCAATCGTACGTAGACACACACAGACACACTAAAGTAATAGCGTTGGTACTTTGGAGGAATAAAAATAATAACGCAGAGGCTCTAATTTTTATCAGGATTCGGGATGAGTGTAGAAAGATATGTACACTACATACTTATAATAAAAATACACACACTTATCCTCACTTGTTATCTAAAGCTGATCAATTGTGAAAGTGCAATGTATGAGTTCATTCCTCCAAAACTTTGCTTCTTTTTTTGCGATAAACATGGTCACCTTCGAGAAAGTAAACCCATGTTCAAACGTGAATGTCTATTTGGTTATTCAATAAAAAAATCACTTTTAAAGCGAAATTGTGACCATTAAATGAAAAGGCTCTGAGCGAAAAAAGTTGACTTGAATGAAGCTGGAAAAACGCGAATTGAATTCAGAAACCAGGCAAGCCTAGAAAATAAGTTGCGTGCATTGAATATTTAACTTTGACATGCTTGAAAAATTGTAGAAAAATCTTTGATATTTTGGAAAAAATGAACACTTCACGAATTCATTTTTTATGAACCGGCATCGATTTTAGCAATTTACTTTGAGCATGAGGTTGAATTTTTTCACCAGTGAAATTCTAGCAAGTTACTTTTTACACAAGCATGACGCTAAATTTTTCACGGGAGGAAGTCTCTGCAAAGAGCCCACCGCACGAGCCACACGAGGCTATATTTACTAAGAGAAGGTCGCAGTGGTTACACAAGGCCGCGAAAGCGCGTCTACATAAGAGAGAGGGCGCAGTCAGGTGTCTTCATAGAGACCTTTGATCCATGCCGGGCGTTTACGCGGAAGACCACCTTTACGCGGCGACCTCGACGACAGTTTACGCGCGTTGCCTCAAACACGACACATTTGAGGACCGTTTTTACTCTAAAAGTGCTGCGCGTAGTTAAAACATTCAAGTTAGCTCGTATACCGGCTACCTACGGGATAAGGAAATATATATTCATACTTTCAGTGAAAATTTGTTGAGATTTCGTTCCTCGCTTTGTCTACCAATTCATTTCTAGTTATTTTATGGACTCATTTCTCGCTTCAAAGTCATTCAAGTAAATGCATTCAATAATGTGATTCTTAAAATAAATTAGGTGTTCCTAGCGTGCAATTAGTCATTTTGGATCTCCGTCTAGGGGGCTCAATCAAAATTTAAACGGAACCATTTTTCATTCTTTGTACATAGCTATAATTAGTTCGTTATTGTGTCCTGTGTATCATAAGAAGTTTGTGATGCAACCTCACGTCGATGTCTACATTTGTAGAATTTCCTATCATTTTCCATTAAAAATATTGGAGGTTGAATGTCATGGAAATTTCTCTAAATTTCTAGAAAGATAAAAGCACACACTCATTTCCACCATGGACAATTGATGAGATCAAACTGAGAATTCTCCCATGCAGACACTGCTTCAAGTTCATTGCAGATTTTAATGCAAGGATGAAATGTACAGTAATTCGCACACACTATGACATTTTGCACGTACAGTAGCAGCGTCCATAAACCCAAACATGATTTGACCTTATATGATCTGACTTAAAATTAGCATAGAATAACCTCAATTGGATTTCTGAATAAAAGCTGCTACTGCTTTCTGAGCGTAAAATTGTGTTCGCGTAAAGCCGATTCTAAGCAATTATCAAGACACGGATGACAGCTCGGGAATTGCATTATCGAAATTGGAAACTCAGCTTTCAACTGACAAGCGGCTCCAATAGCCTGAGACTTGACTTTTCAGCTCCGAAACTGAATTGCAACTGAAGTACGTGTCGTTCTCCGTAACAGTACAATTCTCCATAACAGTACAATTCTCCATAACAGTACAATTCTCCATATCAGTACAATTCTCCGTAACAGTACAATTCTCCATAACAGTACAATTCTCCGTAACAGTACAATTTTCCGTAACAGTACAATTCTCCGTAACAGTACAATTCTCCATAACAGTACAATTCTCCATACCAGTACAATTCTCCATAACAGTACAATTCTCCATAACAGTACAATTCTCCGTAACAGTACAATTCTCCATAACAGTACAATTCTCCATACCAGTACAATTCTCCATAAGAGTACAATTCTCCATAACAGTACAATTCTCCATAACAGTACAATTCTCCGTAACAGTACAATTCTCCATAACAGTACAATTCTCCATAACAGTACAATTCTCCGTAACAGTACAATTCTCCATAACAATACAATTCTCCATACCAGTACAATTCTCCATAACAGTACAATTCTCCATAACAGTACAATTCTCCGTAACAGTACAATTCTCCATAACAGTACAATTCTTCATACCAGTACAATTCTCCATAACAGTACAATTCTCCATAACAGTACAATTCTCCATAACAGTACAATTCTCCATAACAGTACAATTCTCCATAACAGTACAATTCTCCGTAACAGTACAATTCTCCATAACA
>JACJUY010004232.1:27137-39007 GCA_014220935.1 Platorchestia sp. MABIK | reverse complement strand
TTCAGACTTTAGCTGATGATGATCTAGAGGATCGAAACGTTCTAATTTTAATAGAGATGTATTTTAAGTCTATTGTCTTCGCTATAACCTTCATTTTAAAGCTTTGCCGTGTTGTGCAACCTAATCTAATTAAGATAAGAATACGAATTAGATAGTGAAGAATACGTATAAGATATTAGTGTACAAAAGTTATTCGAGATATCTTCCGCCGTTTTTCCTCTCGAAAAGTGCATAATCGAAAAGGTGGAGCTGCATTCAACACCCGTCAGGATAGCTTGTATTAATTTTTACCAAAGTGAGCCAAAACTTACAGGAGTCAACGTTTAATGAACGCGTGATTCATTTCTCTCACTTCAAGCTAAGTCGCAAACATAAAACACGCCCTGCTTAGCTTTTTTCGTGACAATACACTGCTGAGGTATGATGTGAATTGCACTTAGAAGTCTATGAGGTATTTAAATGCACCTGACGGAGTTATTGCTGTACCCTAGATTTTATGCTCGTGGTGCTGATTGGATGTTCGTGAGAGTGTAAAAGTTGCCATCTTGTAGTGGAATACTGGTTTCAAGTTCCTACCTGAAAAGTTGCCATCCTGTGGTGGACTACTCGTTTCAAATTTCTCGTTTCGTAGAATGAGTTCCAGAAAAAAATCGTTTGCGTTGCCATCATAAATAACGCGCTCGTGAGAAAATTGAGACCAAAAGATTAGCTTTAAGAAATAACTGACGAAACTACTATGCCTTCATGTGGAGTCCAAACCCGGAAAAATTTTTAATCTAGTGAAAATTCTCATTTCAACCTAGTAAAATTTTTGTCGCGGGAATTTTAGCGTATGTCTTTCGACATGTAAGTTCTGATTGAATGACCTTTAACTATTTACCATCCATTTTGAATGTATTATTTGCACAAAAAAGGTCACTGTTTTATGAAAAAATACTTTATGCAGCATATTATTTCTCATATAGGGAAAAGAATATTTTTTAAAACGATGATAAACATTTTTCACAAAAGGTCACCGTTCCCCGAAAAAAATTCCAAAATAGGTAGGATCCCAACTCTTAAATTTTAAAAATGAATTTAAATATCAAAGTTCATAATTTGAATCTAAGAATTAATGACGGACGAAAATGAATAAAATATTTTTATTTTAATGCAAAAGTAACATCAATTTCTCATTCACTTTGCTTCCATATTTTGTTGTTTTCCACTGGTGGATGTTCCATTTAATATTGTTCTTCCCATTTATTAAATTTCATATTTATTATCCATTGTATACGGGTCACGTTTCCACGTGTAGTGGCTTTAGTTATAAATCTCACAATTTTTTCCGAAAATTGACACTCATAATTTTACAAACTCGTATTTTACCCCTTTTGATAGTCTCCGTAACTTTATTTCTTACAATGATTTTTTCGCACAATTTTCTATAATTTTTGTAGGATCAATTAACATTCAACTGGTTCTCAATAATAGATCGCAGGCTATTCCTCGAATCATTCTTCCGTTCTATTCTCTCTCTTGTTTATATCTCCCCAAACACTACACATTCAGTCCCCCATGTTCTCTTTCTTGTTTATATCTCCCCAAACACTATACATCCAGCCAACCCCTCCCCCTCCCCCATGTTCTCTCTCTTGTTTATATCTCCCTAAACACTCCATTCTGCCCTTTTTCGACACCACAGAAGCACGCGCCTCAATTCATAACCGACGTTCATTCCTCTCCCCTGCTCTCATAGCTCAAGTCACGTTCTCCAGTCATGAACGGGACGTCGGTATTGGTCACATTCCTCAATCCCATCAGTCTTCAGTCCGTTTAATTCTCTGTTTATTGGTTGGCGGGTTTGTCACGTACTCATTTGGAATGACGCTATTTTTTGAAATTATTACCATTAATTCTTCAGTTATTTCTTTCATCATATTTTAATAATATGTTAGTTATTTCTAATAAGCCAACGTTGTCATTTTGTAACCATTTCAATTGCGATTATTTCAATTCCGTCATTCTATCTTTGTTACAAGCATTCTAACGATTTCATTCACTAGTCTTTTCTGGTACTATAATGTTCTCTTTCTCTATTCATACGCCGTATATTATTTACTAGTCATTTAAAGTGTTCTAAAGGTTATGTTTTCTTTTCATTTTTGGTACTCTAACGCTTCCATTCACTAGTCATTTCAGGTGCTCCAAAGTTCTCAATTTTTTTTATTTCAGGAACTCTAACGTTTCGATCCACCAGACATTTTGGGAACTCCGGCGGTCCTATTCTCCAATCATTCCCCTGCACGATTCTAGCACTTCTCAGTCTCAGGTGACGATCATTTACCCCTCGCATACCCGATCATCGCATGCGTCTAGTTAGCGCTGAAGTATGTCCCGGGCGTTGTTTTGAACAAATCTCTCTGCCTCCCGCTGTCAGGAGTCAGTTTCGAAGCAAATTGAATTTCAAGGACAGCTCAGCAGTTGTCACTGCACACTTTGTGCTGCTAACTCATTCTTTATTCGCTCTTTTGACAACAGTCTCGATTCTAGGCCGAGATTCTCACCTGTTAATCTTATTTTTTAGAGTGTGTTTTAACATTGTCTGACTGCCTGCGAATAATTCGAATTCCACTCGAGAACAACATTTGAGTACTACCTTAGTTGTTACGGTAGGACTACGTTATTGTTCTGCTTGTCTGTGGCGTGCAAAAACAGTTGTAAGTTATTTTCGTTTAAATAACGCATCATATTACAACAGCTTGAACACATGAAACGCTTTCAAAAAACTTTTCTGAAGCTCTATACTTGAGAACACAATTTAATTCTATTCGTATTTTCAACACATTGTTTAGCCATCACCATAGTTGCACTTTACCACGGAAGTAAAGTTGCAATTTGAAGTTATCTATGAATTGCTTGGTTCCCTATCTTCTACCACCGATTTTCACACCCATTCAAAACGTGTTCAGACATTTAATATCGCCACACAATTCCTAAGAACGAACAGCCAGGAAAAAGTGTTGGGACTCTATTACCATTTATTCATCCTACTTGAGCAATATTTTCTAATTGATAAAAGGAAAAGAAAGAAGCAACTTGAAAAAAGTTAACTCAAAGTCTCAGCACAATGGTTTTTGGAACACGAGAAAGACATAAGGGTGAATGCACATTCAAGAGTCCCCATAGTAGTTTTCTAGTTTATGTGCAGTTCTGTTTCTCCATCCCGCTGCTTTTGAATTCAAGTTATTCCTTCATTTTTATCGTGAACTGTTTCCCCTATAAAGTTATCTGCAGTTTGTCCAGCAGCATTTTGTTCATTCATTTTTTCTAATTTTGTCTGTTAAAGAACTACTTCTCTCGCTTTATTTTGAAGCTTATAAATCAAGTTTCCTGTCTAAAGAAGAGCACTTTTTTCAGTTCATTTTCTTATTCATGATTAAATGTTGGCTGAGCTAATAATTCTATGCATTCGTTTTTTCTCTCCAGCTCACCAAAATTTTCAAAATATCTTGAAAAATTTTACTGTCCGATGTCACCGTAAATTCTTTCTGCGTCTTCATCAAAAAACTTGAACGCAATCGAAACTCTAACGAAGTCATTACTTCCGCAAAATGTAACATTACTAAGGAATTTAAGCGATCATTCAGGTAAGATTGTATTGCGCCTCTGTGGCTGTGAGTTAGTGTGCTGTTAATTCTGTTTAGTTAATAATTATGCAAGCTCATCTCGGCAACCAATGAATAAATTATGAGTTAGAAATTTTTCTTCAAGTCAAGTTTTTTCCCCTATGAAGGTTCAAACTAGAAGAAACTTTCTTGTGTACTTTGAAAGGTAGATTAGTAAGTCTTCGGTCAAAAAGGCTAAATTTAGATTTGTCGCATTCTGCTACGTGAAATTAACGAAAAAAAACTTTATAAATGATAAATCTGTTTACAGATCTCTGGAACTCTGCTTAAAATGTAGATTAGTTATCAACTCTATTCAATTATCTGTTTAACTAATTTTTCAACTGGTTGATAAATCAGAGAAGACAGATGCCTAGAGTTTTGAGTTTTGTTATTTTTCAACGGCAGTTTTTGAAATTTGAGCTTCACTGCGGTACTTGTTACACCAGCACGATAAGTTCAAAGTCGTGTGCTGAAGACCTAGGTTATATTACTGATAGTTAAATCCCTTCTGCACAACTTTATTAGTTCTTGCAACTACAGGGTGGCGCATAAGTAACGCACCCTTTTAAAAAATTTTTAATAAATAAACTATGAAAGGTATAACGATAGGGTTAATCGCAAACGATAGAGGAACTCTTAAAGTTTATTGACATGTCGTATCATGTCTACAGACACCCAGTGTATATTGCGGTAATAAATAAGGGTGCGTTACTTATGCGCCACCCTGTATAAGGGAGCAACATTTTATCTTGTTTAAATATGAGTGTTTAATTCAAGTGCTCGTTCACTACATTTGCTGCTATGAGGAGCCCGTGAATAGAGACCAGACTGACTTTATTCTGAACTGCCTTAACAAGCTTTGCTTGGCCGAGTTGACCTAAGTATCAATACAGAACTTAGATAATTAATTAGATAGAATTACGTATTTAATTACACTGAAAATCATCCTGCTCAAAGAAAATGAGAAGTCTTCTCCAATATGATATCACCACATACTAAGTATGTCAAGCGATGCAAAGTATTGCTATCATAAATATTATTTTTAGAAATCACGATTGGGATGCTGATGCAATGACAGAATTTCATGCGCGGCAAGAAAACATGACTTATTTCTCTCATTTTCAAATGTTATTTTGCGTTCGAAAACAATTTTAGACTTCTCATTAATAACCAAAGCTCTATTGAAATGCTTCTATTTTCTTGTGCTTGGTTAAGAAGATTGCGTCAATTTAGGAGCTCTCAATGCAGAGAAAGAATTCAAGTTTCTCTGGTGAACCGAGAAATATATTTTTGGAGAATGCCACTCGTCCCGATCATGCAACCTTGAAACAGGGCTTGAAGATTGTTTGTTTGAAATGCATAGCCTCTGACTTGCCTTATACCTGCAATTAGGAGCCTGTGAACCTCATTTCGCAGCAAGAATAAAATACTGTCCCAAAAATAGATTTGAAAGGAATTGTTTTACAACAAGGTTATCGAATCCTCGTGATTGTAATATTGGAAAAAACCCGTTATTTCACGAGAGAAAATATGGAGTTTAACACGCAGCTCACACTAAAGTGTGTTGTTCCGAAAATGGCATCAAGGTAATTGTTCGTTGCGTGATTGTATAATTTTCCTGGTTAATTATAATAATTTCATAATTTATAAGCGTTATAATTACCATTATAACGCTTTTATACAAAGCGCACAACTCAGTATGTCGTTCCGGTAATAGAAGAGTGGCCATTTCTCATTCCTCAGTTAGTTTGGCTTTGGCAGTAAAGTGCCTCTGGGCTTTGAAACTTCACTTCGCTCGTACAGTTAATTTGAAGTGTTGCGTGGTCTGTGTAGTCAACGTCCACTGTGAAAAGAAATTATTCCATATCCTCGAACCTATAAAGCGTAATTAAACTAAATCAACCACTCAAGACGACGATGCAAGGGAGTGATTAATCATAGACTGGCCCAGTTTTTTGCCCGCATTATCGTTTCTGCATCTACAGTGGCACTGACATCAGGTTGTCATCGACACTTCAATGAGATAGGAGCTGCCACCCGCCAGTAAATTTCAAAGAGCCCACTAGGATTTAAATTACATATATAAATTATAATTATAAATATAAGGATTATAAACAAAAAAGTTATGATTTTTCATCTAAGTGGAATTTGACATCTCCCTTCACTATATGGTGTGTCGAATACGATACATACCGAATTTTGCAGTATATAGATAAAATTCATTGAGACAAATGCATTTCTACGGTTTTTAACGCTAATGAGACACACTATACGTAAAATTACCGCGTATGATACTTGTTCGACACACTCCTCAAGCGGTAGAGTCTAGTTTGGATGCCATTACTGACGAGTGCATTTCCAAATTTCCAACAATAGTTCATGCTGTGAAGGGTTAAAAGAGCCGATTCGAATAGAAGTTAATTGGTTGAGGTCTTCAGAGAACGCAGGTTCTCGCCTCTCGCTTAAACTTTACCTAGAATTGGTGATTGCTTACATTGGATTAGAGTATGAGTTAGTTCAAGCCTCCTTAACTGCGATTTGGGTGTTCCAAGGAGAGGAAAGTTGATGGCACCGTTTAGCATAGAGTTTAAGTAGCATGGAATCTAAGCTAAGGTGTGTTCCCTCATTACCTCCTGTGCGTGGAAACAATAAGTTAATGAAAAAGTTTATGAAACATCATAAAAATTAGAGAGAAAAGTGATAAGTGACGAAAAAAGATCGACATTTATTATTCATAATAAGGGCACTAGGTAAATTACCCATTATAACTGAATGGATAGTTTTTCTTGGTGTTACACACAAGTTCCAACACGGAGTCCACGTGTTAACGTTGACTCCAAAACGAATCGTCTCGAAAACGTTTGAAATTTTTCGCTTGAAAATTCGAGTACTAAACTTTTGGCGGAAATTGTGGCACTCGACTACAAACGTGGAGATTTGCATAAATAAAACAGAAATGACTGGAACAACAAGACGAGAACATGGGGTTTCTGTTTTCCAGTTCTCACAACGACGTAGTTCGAAAGTTATGGCTGCTGTTAAGCCCGTCATTCCACAATGTGCAGAGAAAAGCAAAATTTCAATAGGACACAAGCGGAATAGCCGAGGGCTGAAGCGTAAGTTTCAAGAACTTGGTTATCCTACAATAATAGTTTTTATTGACATTGAGTGGAAGAAATGCATTAGTTTACAATCTGCTGCAAGTTGTAGAAGACACGAAGAAACTTCAGGTGGTCTCCAGGCTCTGTGAAATGACAGAAATACGAATACGAGGGTGGCTGTGAAAATGCTGGCTATGCTAAATAATTTAGAGTTCAAGAACGTTGTCAATTTTTTTCAGTTTACTCAAAGAGGTCTCCTCAAAGAGGAAAAGAATTGGTGAAAAATCCTTACAGCTGAAAACATCATTCCTTCTTGGATGAAAGGAAAACCTTTTCGATACATCGACGCATTAAAACTTCCTGAGCTTCATTTAAGACTAATTTGAACTTTCTAAATGCCATGGCTTTGAAACATGAGCTAGGATAAAATGAGCGGTCTTTGAAAATTGACTTGACACGGCGAGGAAATAGAAGCCTTTGTGTCTTTCCCGTGAGAAACAACGAACTTTTATACAATATGTGAGCGCAAAGAATTTCTTGAGCTCGATTTCACGATCCATTTGAAGTTTCTAGGCAAAATATTTCATGAAAAGAGCTTGGATAATAAGAGGAGTAATCAGAAAATAGATTTTTCCTCGGCCTGTTGCTAGCCGGCGCTCAAGTCAAAACGTCTGTGCTCTCAAAAACACTGAAGAGCCGCGGAAATTTTGCTCATTATGATGTCAACTCAGATCCTATCGTTGAGGTAATTTAAAAGTTAAACTTATTTTTCTTTTTCAGGTGGCGACAGAGTTTCCGCAGTGAAGTTCAAGGTCACAGCTCCACAATAAAGCAAATATAATTCTATAATTCACACATCGTTTTTTCCTCTGCTCATTGAAGATGAGAGTGAAATTTTGATTTTAAAATAAAATGAAAGCCACTCGAGCTTGGCAAACCTTCATATCAGATAATATAGTGACAAAAAGGAAATTTTGAGTGGTTTGGTTTCTGTGATGTTACATCGGCGAAGTTTAGCGAAGAAACGAAACATGTGAGAAACAACAACGCTTCCAGTTGAATACTCCCTAACTGCGCATCAAACTGTCTCATGTGACATCGTCCTGGACTCAAGTGCACGACACCAGATGCTGTGAACATCCTCCTACATGGCGGACGTCCGCTTCAACCCGTGGGAGAAGATGAGCTGCAATGCCAGCCGGCTGGTGTTGTCAGCTATGGCCTCTTGCAGAGAGTACAGAGCAAATCAATCTCATTCCTCAACAGAACCTGCAAATGCTTCGTTCTTCGATCCCGCTCTACCAGCTCTTACGGCAACCAATCCCGAGGAATATCTGTGTAGTGCACACGATAAAACAGCCGCTGAAAAGGATCTGCTGAACTACATGTGTTACGAATGTCCTCTTTCGTTCGAGCCCCAGGTGGAAACAGCCTGGAAGCACGGCGTGTGTCGAGCGCCGTCCAACACTGGCTTCAATGTGGCCGTGTTTTGCTTTTACGTGGCCATCTTACTTGCCGCTATTGTGGGCAACACGCTCGTTGTTTTTGTGGTGGGGGGCACGGCAAAAATGAGAACTGTAACCAATTATTTCATCTTGAATCTGGCCGTCGGAGATCTGCTCATGGCGATTTTCTGCATTCCCTTCACGTTCGCCACCACAGTGATCCTGCAGTACTGGCCTTTTGGTGTGGAGATGTGCATCGCCGTCAATTATTTGCAGGTGAGAGCAAAACTGGAGAATCTTAACAGTATTTCTTTGTGTGTTCTCTGTACGCTTATTAGCAAAAAATTCCAAAAAGGGATTCATTTCACCAATTTTCTCAGCAAAATTCTCATAGCCTTTCTCTAATTTGGAATTTCTTGCAAGGTATTCATTTAAAATCTAAATTATGAAGATAGGAGAGATTCAGGTTAAACCATTAAAAAGGATTATTAAGCAAAAGTGTTCTAGACTTGCAGTTCCTAAAATTTTAACATTTACCATGCATGCCTTTTACTTCGTGAAAACAATTTCCTAACACAAAAGTTAAACAATATCACATGTATTTTTAATCTAACTTTTAGATCCCCTGGAGAATAAGCGTCCCAAATGATTCTGGTGTAGCTATTCTTCAGTTTACTTGAAATGCGATGCCTTTTCTCCATGTGTAAACAATGAAATTAGTTATGTGATGTACGATAATTCTACACAGCTTACTTAAATGGTTCTGTTTCGATTACAGAAGCAAATACCTTCGCATTAAAAGTCACGAGCTTCTATCTTCAGTGTGTGGTGACAATTTAGTTGCCACTCACTGGTATAAACAGAGGAAGATTCTTCAGAGTGCTGTCAATTTTTTTTGTTTTTAACAATTACTTCTAAGAGAATATTCCTTCCATTACCTCTGATTCCGTGTTCTGTGCAAGTTCATCAGTCATAAAATACTAACTGATCAATATTTTATTTTTTATTTTAGGTCTACAAAAGAATTTTTGGGGCGCTTATTCTTCAGGTTGTAAAAGCCTGATGGCCAGTCCCTCAAGTGTAATTTAACCTTAATTTTCACGTGATCTGAACTCTTGACCTGATTTTTTTAGGTGCTTTGAGTTCAGAAATCTTTTACAAGAATCCAATTTGAAAACTTGAGTGAAAAACCAGCTATTTTACGAGGATCTAACTCGCTGCCCCTGCATTCGTAAAATTATTGCTTCATAAATTTCAAAACGGCTGTTAAACTTGCAGTGGAAAGTTCCTTGTACCTTATAATTATTACGCTGCCATTGAAAAAACTTACCAAGAAAAGTTGACATGATTTACATACAGAGTTATGACGCACTGAAGTTTTCGACTAGAGGATTTTACCTACGAGCAGTTTGAGAAATTATTTACGATGAGACAAGTATTTTTGTGTAAACAAATTTTCTTCTCTAAATGATTATTGTCGAAGTTGTCGGCAATAATGCAAGTAAGTTGAGTCGATGACTAGAGCACGAGCAATCTATTTGTAGGTTAACTACAATTCACTCATTTTATCCGATGAAAGGACGAGGTTAAAATTTTATTTTACTGATGTGATTTTTTCCGTGTGTTTGTCAATAATCATTTGTTTCAGGAAATTGATAAGCTTCCTTTAATTTTGAAATCCAAATGACCTTGATTCCAGTTAGTCGTGACATTTTTTTTAAAGTGTTGTCCGATAAACATTTTTCTCTGCAAAACTGTCAGATGGAATGTCACCAATCATGAAGATTCTTTCCAGAAGACTTTCTGGCATCTCTCGACCTTCTGCGATCACTTTTTATTTCGATGTACTTGCATTTCTATGAACCACGTAGGTTAGAACGGATTCATTGATAGTCTCGTTTTATTTGCACTACAAGTCAACAAGCTGTGTATTTTCAGTCGAATGCTAATACTACTCCTTTCTGGCAATCAAATTTGTGACTTTCGGTGTGTCAGCATTAAAAAAATTACTCGTTAGTTCTCAAACTAACGAGTCTTTCTGTATGTGCCTAAAGCATTCTCTCTTCACTCAGCTTTCGCTCAACTCAGCGCGGCAAAACCCTCAAAAACAATTTGAACATGCATGCTATCGAGAAGTATAAAGATCCCTCTGTTTCATCTACGCAGTTCTAAACTGTTTAGTCAGTCAATGTCATCTACTTTACAAATGCTTCCGCGCTACGTTAGTAATCCAAAGCCTTTTCACTCACAGTGAATCATTCGATCCACATTATTTTTACGCTGTTAGCTGACTATAACTTTAGTACTGGGGACAGAAGTTGGGATAGCGCTGCTGAACATCATTGTGCACTTGTGACGGCATTTCCGCGTCAATCAGTTCTGCATGATGGAGAACTGTTTGCATTAGAGAGTTATTTTTTACAGGCGTGTATGATCGTTTTTTTAGCATAAAAGTCGACTTTTTGTGTGAAGGATCCATATACTGACTTTTTTTGGTAACATTTTTTCATCCAGAAAGTAGAATAATAATAAAATACATGAAAAAATACTCATACCATTTTCTACCTTCGCACTGCATTTGGGGGCAACCGACTTTAAATAGATTCATACATGTTTTGCTGAACATTTGATCCGTACTGTCTAATTATTTTTTACCTTCATGCTGGGAATGCGAGATGCAGGTATGTGTGTTGGTCTAGGCCGGCTGTTGGCAGCGTTAGCGGTGAAGGTGTATTTTCCTTGTCTTGAAATTAAAAGTTAGGATCAAGTGAAATTCTCCCGCAAACAAACATGAAAATAAATTTCAAGGTACTTGGGAATGAGGTATGGGAGCTGCTGCTACGAGCGTATAAGGCATATTATACCTTGAAATTTCAATTTCTTACAACTGGGGAAACTGTGTTTGATCGTATGAGGTTCGTTTGGGACTGCATTAATCAAAGTAGGTGTTTCAACAATGATTTGTGATAGGTCTTACTTTTGTGACCTTATATTTCTTTGATAACCAAATGCCTTTTATGTAAAAGTCTGTGGGGTATACTGAGCTATACTGAAATTAGCTTTGAAAATAGTCACCGAATAATTGAAAGAATAATTTTGCCATGGAAAGGAATGAAAAACAATTGATGCGAAACCTTCCTAGTCAATTTGATGATAATTAGTATTGGGAAAAATGATTGTGGCTCTTCATTTCCGTATTTTCAAAGACTTTAGTGTACCTCTTTTCTCGTTGTAAAATACAACTCAGCTTTTGCAGCTAAAACTTTCGGAGAAATTATGTGCAATTAAAAATCTTCACTTTTAATCCAATGAAATCATACAGTATGTACTGAAGATGGCTATGAAGATTAAAAACTTTATGAGGAATTATATTTCGGTATATAAGAGTACATCACATGAAAATGCCAAATAAAATAATTTTTTTAAATTAACATGAACTAGTTGATTTTTGTTCATAAAAATATGAAACACACCGTATTTACCATCTTTCCTTTGAATTTCTCATCAAAAACCAAGGAAACAAAAAAAAAAGAAACAGAAAAAGAATACATTGTTCATAAACGAAAGAACTTTTTTATTGACAACGAAGAGTTAAAGAGTTTAGAAATGAACCTCATCGTGATGTTGCGAAATGAACTGTTTTACGCTCACCATTATTTAACATAATGATTAAG